>VWZZ01008125.1:21790-36070 GCA_013399095.1 Psophia crepitans
CCCAGCCTGTAGCGCTGCCTGGGGTTGTTGTGGCCAAAGTGCAGGACCCGGCACTTTGCCACATTGAACCGCATCCCGTTGGCCTCTGCCCAGCGATCCAACCTGTCCAGGTCCCTCTGCAGAGCCATCCTACCCTCCAGCAGATCAACACTTCCCCCCAGCTTGGTGTCGTCTGCAAACTTACTGAGGGTGCACTCAATTCCCTCATCCAAATCATCAACAAAGAGGTTGAAGAGGATGGGTCCCAGCACCGACCCCTGGGGAACACCACTCACAACCGGTCGCCAGCAGGATTTCACTCCATTCACCACCACTTTCTGGGCCCGGCCATCCAGCCAAATATGAACCCAGCGAAGAGCGTACCTGTCCAGGCCATGGGCCGCCAGCTTCTCCAGGAGAATGCTGTGGGAGACCGTGTCAAAGGCTTTGCTGAAGTCTAGGTAGACTACATCAACAGCCTAAAGCATAAGCAATCCAGGGATTTCCTGGAATGCATTATGATAACTTCCTCCTCCAAGGGATAGAGGAGCCAATGAGGAGAGGTGCCATGCTGGACCTTGCTCTTACCAACAAGGAGGGACTGCTAGGGAATGTGAAGCTCAAGGGCAGCCTTGGCTGCAATGCTCATGAAATAGTGGAGGTCAAGATCCTCAGGGCAGCGAGGAGGGTGCACAGCAAATTCATTAACCAGGAGTTCAGGAGAGCAGGCTGTGGCTTTTCCAGGAATCTGCTTGGTAGAATACCATGGGACAAAGCCCTGGAAGGAAGAAGGGCCCAGGAAAGCTGGTTAATATTGAAGGGTCACCTCATCCAAGCTCAGGAGTGATGCATCCCAACAAAGAAAAAGTGAGGCAAAAATGCCTGGAGGCCTGTGTGGATGAACAAGAAGCTCCTGGACAAAATCAAACAAAAAAGGAAGCCTACAGAGGGTGGAAGTAAGCACAGGTATCCTGGGAGAAATACAGAGAAATTGTTCAACTAGCCAGGGATCAGGTTAGGAAGCTAAATCTGGCCAGGGATGTCAAGGGCAACAATAAATGCTCCTATAGGTACATCAATGATAAAAGGTAGATGAGAGAAAACGTGTGTCCTCTCTTGAGGGAAACAGGACAGCTGGCTACCTGGGATATGCAGAAGGCTGAGGTACTCAATGATTTTTTTGCCTCAGTCTTCACTGGCAGGTGCTCCAGCCAGTGCCTAAGCCTCACAAAGCAAAGGCAGAGAATGGGAGAACGAAGAACCACCCACCGTAGGAGAAAATCATGTTCAAGACCATCCAAGGAACCTGAAGGTGCACAAGTCCAAGGGACCTGATGAGATGCATCCACAGGTCTTGAGGGAAGTGGCAGATGAAGCTGTTAAGCCACTATCCATAACATGTGAGAAATCATGGCAGTCTGGTGAAGTTCCCACTGACTGGAAAAGGGAAAACATAACCCCCATTTTTAAAAAGGGAAAAAAAGGAAGATGCAGGGAACTATAAATAAGTCAGTCTCATTTCTGTGCCTAGGAAGATCACGGAACAGATCCTCCTAGAAACTATGCTCAGGCACATGGAAAATAAGGAGGTGGTTGGCGACAACCAACACGGCTTCACTAAGGGCAAATTGTGCCTGACAAGTTTGGTGGCCTTCTACAATGGTGGACAAGGGAATAGCAACTGACATCATCTACCTGAACTTGTGTAAAGCATTTGACACTGTCCTGTATGACATCCTTGTCTCTAAAGACATGGATTCAATGGGTGGACCATTTGGTGGATAAGGAAATGGCTGGATGGTCACATTCAGAGTTGCAGTCAATGACTTGACATCCAATGGAGACCAGTGACGAGTGGCATTCCTCAGAGGTGGTGCTGGGACCGGCACTGTTTAACACCTTTGTCAGCAACATGGGCAGTGGGATTGAGTGCACGCCCAGCAAGTTTGCCAATGACACCAAGCTGTGTGGTGCAGCTGACGCTGTAGGGAAGGGAAGCCATCCAGAGGGATCTTGACAGGCTTGAGAGGTGGGCCAGTGCAAACTGCAAGAAGTTCAACAAGGCCAAGTGCAAGGTGCTACATGTGGTTCAGCAAAATTCCAAGCACAACCACAGGCTGGGCAGAGAATGGGTTGAGAGCAACCCCGACAAGTAGGACTTGGAGGTGTTGGTGGACGAGAAGCTCAACATGAGCCGGAGATGCACGCTTGCAGTCCAGAAAGCCAACGGTATCCCAGGCTTCATCAAAAGAACTGTGACCAGCATGTTAAGGAAGGGGATTGTTCCCCTCTACTCTGCATTTGTGAGTCCTGAATCCCATCTGGAGTACTGTGTCCAGCTCTGGGGTCTCCATTACAGGAAAGACATGGAGCTGTTGGAGCAAATCCAGCAAATCCAGATCATCCAAAGATACTCAAAGGGTTGGAACACCTCTCCTACGATGACAAGTTGAGAGAGTTGGGCTTGTTCAGCCTGGAGAAAAGAAGGCTCCAGGGAGACCTTAGAGCAGCTTTCCAATACCTGAAGGGACCAGCAGAAAAGATGGAGTGGGACTGTTTACAGGGGCAGGGAATGACAGGACAAGAGATAATGGCTTTAAACTGAAGGAGGGGAGATTTAGGTTAGATATTAGGAGAATATGCTGCACTGCGAGCATGGTGAGGCACTGGAACAGGTTGCCCAGAGAAGCTGTGGAGGCCGCCTCCCTGGATGAGTTGAAGGCCAGGTTGGATGGGGCTTTGGGCAAGCTGGCTTTAGGCAACCTGGTCTAGTGGAGGGGGTCTGTGCCCACAGCAGAAGGGATGGAACTAGATGATTTTTAAGGTCCCTTCCAACCCAAAACTATCTATGATTCTATGATTTTATAAATCCAGAACTAAAAAGGACATAGATGCCCAAAATCGCACCTAAGTACTAGACTCAGGTACCAGAAATTTAGTTCCAGAATTTCAGACTTCAGCTGCCTTATCTGTTAATTGAAGTCCACAGACAGGCACATTCCCAGTCCAGGACATGGTCTAGTAGGTGATGTTAAGTTGACGGTTGGACTTGATGATCTCAGAGGTCCTTTCCAACTAGTGATTCTACGATTCTATGATTTAAATGCTAGCATGGAAATATGAAGGTTGAATTTCCATTCTGTGCGGTCCATGATGGCAGTTTCTTTCCTCAAGCAAATGCAAAGACGTCATGTAATAGGGCACTGATAGAACTGGTGATACTTGACATAATTTGAAGGAACATGGCAACTACAGAAAGTGAATGTCTCAGGTTAAGGCTTGCTGATCTCTTATAGAGAAAGTTTACAAATTCAAGAGAAATTTCAGGGCGAATGATGTTGTTTTGCAAAAGATATCCAAAGGAAAATGTTTAAGATTAATGTGGTCTCTGTTTCTTCATTGGTTGCTGACTCCTGGGGATCATTCGCCCACCAGTTTGCAAGGCTCTAGACCTCCCTCCATTTGCAACCCCTTGGTAGTACAGGCAGAGCAGGCACATAATGCTGGGCCTCCAATCCTACTTGAGAGGCCACACACCAAAAAGTTCAGAGCTGCAATGTATATTTTATCTATTAGACTTTTTTTACTCTTATTCCATTTCTTACTATGCTTTCAACTAAATGAGTAATGGTTGGGGTTTTTTTTTGTTTTGGGTTTTTTTTTTGTAGGGAGTTACTTATTGTGTCCTTTCACTAGCACTAATTTACCAAAATAGAAGTCCTGTTTCTAGTTTACTACTCTTAAGAGACTTACTACAATAGTTTTAAGGTTATCTTACCTACAAACAACAAATAGTTGGAACACGTAACTTTGGTGTGTTGCATAAAAGTGGAATGATATAAACAAAATGTTAAGAATACCAATGGAAAATAAACAGGTACCAGAATGTTTTCTTTCTGAAAAAGCTGAAAAACATGAGATGTCACTAAGTTTGTCAAAGATTGCTCTTAATGTTCTCTAATCTTTAAGGAGTAATTTTTCTGATAAGCTCAAGATGTTAGTGGTATGAAATATCAGATTGCAAATGGCTACCCAACATGGAAATGTGAAATCTAGCTAAGCTTACACAAAGAGAAATCACTGGGTTTCATATGTGTATGTATATTATTTTATAATGCTGAATCCTAAAAGACAATGACTTCCTTGTCACCATGGTAACTTTTTTTGCCCATCTGGTATATTACTATTTCATAGTAAGAAGTAGAAAAGTTCCTCCCCACCATGTTTAAGATATCTGTGAAGAAACAGTAACAGATGAAGAGAAATTGAGATGTAAGCTAGAATTTCCCATTAATGAAAAAGAGTTTGAAAAGTTCAAATTTAGTTACTAGGAAACTTTTCTAAATATCTCAGACTAAGTAACTGGAAGTGCTGCCAACACCAGATTAGCACTGTACCACATGCAATTCCTCTTGTCATACACCAGAGGATGCACGGAGTGATGGGAATAAATTAAAATTTAATCTTTCAGATGTCTGCCATTTTTCAGAACTCCCTGTGAGGCTGTTTGTACAAAATTCAAACAGGAGCCTTTTAAGTGCGCTGAAGGCAAGCCAGATACAATATTTCATACACTGAAAAGACACAAAGCTTGGTCCTTCTCAAATGACATTGTTTTGCAGTTGATTTAGTGTTCAAATGAATATTGTTTTACAATTATTTATTTTAAATTAATAAGATAGGTAGCTAAACTCTTTTAGAAAACTTAGGGAAATTCTTTTGTTTCAGTGTATGCACCTAAAGAAAAAACTGGAAGGAAAGATAACCTCATTCCTTCACATGAGGCTGAAAGTAATTTAATACTAATCAGTGCTTATTTGTGCTACAAATTTCTTGTACTGATTACATTGTATTAATGCAATATACATCTTCGACCTCGCCAACACAAAACTAGTTATCAGAGAGCTTTTTGATACCTTTATGTTCCCGAGGCCTTCTGACCAAACCAGATGACTGCACCTGCAGAGATCACTTTGAATTCCATCAGCTTACGCTGAGCACCATTACTCAAACAAAAACTTCCTCCAGAAACAGCACCTTGTGTGGTTCCTGTGACCAGATGCCAAGACACTGGAAAGTCTTACTCTGGGCCAGACAGAAATTCACCAGTGGTAGATGGAAGATATGTTACTCCATCTAGCTCCCTTCTAGATCTTGCAAATGAGCACAACATCATTATTCAGTGTTTCTCATCCATACAAAAAAATAAGATTAATATGTTCCTGTTATAAGCCAACAGGAACTGGCACTGGAACACTATGATGTTCCTTAAATAGAAGAATAAGAGGATACAGTGCTATCATTTTACACACCTTATGTTAATAATTTTCCAGCACTTGTAATTTTTAAAAGTGTAAATGGGATGTACCACAAATAAAAGAAAGATATGCTACAGAAACACTGGGACTTACTTATTTCTCATTTATACATGTATCAAGAACAAGTGTAAAATCAGTGGAATCATACGAGTAAAAAAGTGGCACAGCAGAGGAACTGAGCACATTGCAAAGAAGATACAGGAAATCATTTAATATAATCTGCCACATGATTCCTAGGTGTACTAATTCACCAAGGCACAGAAGCACGTGAAGTTGGCTACATTTGACCAATCTAGCACCAGAGCTGGATGAGAATGGAATATGAGTGGATGCTGGGCCATTACAGCTTCCTCAGTACTCTAATGACAGTAATCAGATTTGTGGATCAGTCATGAGTTACACAAAAGAGGCAGCTGGTACTGAGCTCATGTCAGAAAACAGCTTGCAAAAACTAAAATACATTAACCTTCACAGCCTTTTGTATGGAGACCCGTTAATTTTACAACTGAACAAGAATTATGTAACCAACTATACCATGTAACCAACTATACATTTCACACGTGAATTTTCACTGAATTGGTCCCACAGCAGAGTACTAAGGAACACATTTCAAATGTCATAGATTTATATATTTATAACATTCCGTTTCATATTTTTATATATTTCTAAAGCTCAGCTGCAATGAGCTTACTCACTACTGTCTACACAAAGTCCTAAGCATGATCAACCCTTTTCTATATGGCACATAAAAAGGAGAGAAAAGAAAACCCAATACAAAACCTACTAAAAATGAGGTTTCGAAAAGGTGGGACCAGTGAGAAAGCAGAGCAGTTGCCACCATGCAATATAGTCAGCGACATTACCATGCAAAGCAAGAGTAGAAAACAGCAAATATCTGGCATCTGTTGCCCAAATTAGAAGAGTAAAGTGACTATCATCTCAAAGTGCTGACAGTGTAATGAACGCAAAAGACTATCTCCAAGCCTGGTGTTACTGAACACTGATGGAACAGCTGTGGCAAGGCTCTGCTCCAAACAGCATTTAAAGTCCGGTGCAGCCATGATTTGCTGGAGAAAGGATAAAGAATTGCTAAGGTCTCCTAACTGATTTTCAAGGATATAAAAACATAGCAAGTCTTGCTCTGCCACTGACAGTGCAGTCTGTCAGTAAGCCAGAGTACACAGAGAGCTTTAAAAACATGTCTCAGATTAGTTCTTAAATAATGTTGTGACTGGCTGCTCCAGGTTGCTTTATTTCAAGTAGGTTGAGAGGCTAGAGAAGGACACAAGAGAAATATGTTTGCTTTGAATAATGGAGTGTGAAGACATGATTAGGCCCATTTTACATGTACAATTATATTACAACTTTTCTTTTATAGGAACTGGTTTGGTTTTTTCAGCCATTTTTTTCAAGCCATTTACAAAATTAGAACATTGTGTTCATACACAGCCATACCCGTGCTCACTGTAGGCAGTGAGGCATACTATCAACCTGTAAATCTATCTGTGTTACTCAAGCTATTGAGATGTGTGACAAATTACTTCAGTGTGACATAGCATACTTTGTTGCACACTGGATTACAGTTGAAAAGGTTAAGTTTTTTTTAAAAAATGGATTACCTTATTTGTTTTTAAAAATGGGTTACCTTCTTTGATTTCCTACACACAGGACAAACTAATAAAATAAAAATTTAAAAAAAAATATTATTGCAGCCTCTAGGAAAAGTTTATAGTGCACCATTCCACTGGTGCTCCACAATTAGTTTCTTTCATCTGTCAGGCTTTCCGTAGGAAAATTAATTCAGCCCACCATCACTGCAGTCTTACTATGTCAATTCCCTCATCAAAACTTCTAGTAATGTTTTGAAACTTTCCTTGACAACAAAGAGGAGGGCCATCCCAACAGAAAATCCTATAAGTCAATGCTTGTATGTGGGGGAAGGGCAAACCCTTTGCTGCCACCCTTTTCTCTGGTGAGAGGGCACAAAAGAATCTGTGTTTGGGGGTTTTGGGTCTGTGGGTTTTTTTGTTAGTTGGTTGGGTTTTGGGTGTTTCATTGGGGTTTTTTCGTGTCTTCTGCTCCTGTAGAAAGTTAATATGCTCATCCTGTTTCATATTCATCTGCAAACACGAAAGTACCTGAAATCCTGAATCTCACACCAATGGGAAAACCATGCTTTCTTGTTTCTCCACTGAGAGGGTTCCCACCACACTCTGTATGGTCAGACTTCCTCTCACTAGCAATGGAAGTATGTAGATACTTACAGAAGGACAGAGCACAGACACAAGTGAGAAGAGAAGTTACAACAAACACATAAAGAAGCCTTTCTAAGGGCTTTTAATGTGATTTTACAAAGATTATGTTCATATTATTAACAAATCTTCTCTGCTAACATTGACTCAGCCTAGTGTAGTTGGTGTGAATGGAACTGAGCCAATTTGGAGCTGAGGGCATGGCCGAATGATTTTCCAACTTCTATCATTTCATGTCAGAGGGAAATGCTACTGTGTAAACTGTCAGCTCAGATGTCCCTTTGGTGTTGTCCCTAAATGTGAGTTGAATACTTCATGATCAGCTCTGTGCAACTATGGCAAACCTGCTCATAAAACAGTAATGTCAAGGTCATTCAAAGATAGACGTGACGTTCATGGAAAGATTTACATTTGATTGAAGAAGACAAAATTTGAGCTAAATAGGCATGACTAGAAGCACTAGACACTAAATTATTCTGTAGAATTCTGTGATTCAGAAACATGAACTAACTCATGCTCAAGGCAATGAACTGTTGAAGTTTTAATGTGGAAAGTTCTGTCTATTGCCATTAATGAGAACTGCCCTGACAAATACTTCTCTATCACATGCTGCATACATCCATGAAATGGCGCCCAACAGTACATAGGTAACAAATAATTAACTGCAACTTCTTCTAAAATCTACCTTAATACATGCCAAGAATTTTCATAATTCTGACATTTGCTTTCAGAAAGTGAATAATATATGGTGATGAATAGGGCCATGAAGTTCAGATTTGGGATTAACCTCTGTTTAGAATGTACTATGTGGAGATATGTCAAGGGCAAGATCCATCAAAACAGTGAAAATATCCTAGTGGCAGAGCAATGAGGCACAACATAATCATACATCCCTTCTATCAGTAATGGTACACTAACAGTATTTTTTGTCATGCAATAATTATCTGGGATGAAGACAGCAATTACTGTATACAGTAATCATTTGAAACCATTCCTGAAAGTGTGAGCTTAAATTTTTAACAGATGCTGACATGCATATTCTTTCTTAACATATTCTCAGCACTAACAAGAGAAAATCAGGTTTTGCATGTTTTAAACAAAAGAGTACCAAAATGGTATCCTGCATTTGAACCTACACTTTGTTCATTTATGTTGTGTAAAATTATAAACTGAATTTTTGTACATAATATTTGGCTTCTCTTCTGAAGTTTTGCGTAAACAAACTCTTTAAACCACGTGTATATTGTAATATGAGTTTCAACCTAGATCTTCTTTAATTAATGTTAGTTCTCAGAAGGTTTGCTTCTCTTTGAACTTTTGGTGCAATTTTAAGTAAATCAGTACCCAATCCGAAGTAAATATCTGTTCTAAAACACCACAGTCACACAAAAACTACACAGCAACTAGTTGTATTTATATGTTATGCTATTAGGTTTGTGCTGTAGTTATTGTAATCTCTTACAACATGCACTGCCTACTTGTTCTTGAAAAAACTCTTCCTGGTTAATTTGAAAGGTAGATTTATCACTAAGCCATAATTCTGAAAAAATGTCAGAGAATATTCACACAGTACATTTTAAAAGAAAGCACCCATAAAAGAAAAAAAATCATCATCCACTTTCATTTAATTAAAAGAGCATTTCTCCTAAATGATAAGGTCATAAAAATGTAACTCATTAGCATTTCTCTTGCCTTCTTTTTAATCATTAATGTGTTTGTTTTAAGACCTCATAAAATCAATATTTTTATCTTGAAGGCTTGTCTTCATGGTCTGATTATGATAAAAAGATTAAACCTAAGTGCAGATCTAGAAAGAAGCTACCAAGTTCTTTTCAAAACTCAGATATGGGTGCAGTTAACTATATTTGCAGTTTTTAGATCAAATGTTTAGAAACATCAGTTCTTTTGGATCTACATGTCAATTCCTTTGTATTGAAGTCAAAGGCAAAATAGAAAAAAACATACAACCATAGAGATTTTAAAAAACACTCAAATTCTACAAATAACAACACAAATATCTGCATGTCTGAATTAAATAAATTCACATTTATTCTATATTAGTTTACATATTTTCCAAATAATTCCAAAATCTTATGTTGCATAAACCATCCTGGAACCTTTTTATTAAAAAGCTTCTAATAATGGACATTAATAAAGCTTTACATTCCTGAAAACTGCATTTGTCCACTCTATAATTTTTAAGCATTTCTTCTATCTGTCAAAACAGCACATGGACAAAAACCATTTAAAGTAGCACACTCAAAGAAAAATAGTTTACTTCACATTTTCATTATCATAAATAAAAAACTGGGAAAATTACTTTAAGCTGCAGCATAGTAGTAAGAAAGGTGCCTTGATATTAAAAGACTATCTCTGCAGAGGATAGAAAATTATAAATAGTGACTATATTTTATCTTTTTTCTTGCTACATTAATTAGCTCATTTTTGTTGCAAGATGCCTCACCGCTATTGTTCCTTGCTTATTCATGAGTTGAAAGTTTGACCTTTAGTGTCATTCCTGCATTTTAAAAATGCATTGAACATTAATAATAACAATAGTAAAGAAGGAGGTTATTGATCATGGAAACAAATAAAATTTGTCCTAGACCATCTTATATGTAGTCCTGTGTCTACAGGAAGAAGACCTACTTTGGCAGGATTCTGACTGGAGTGAAATAAATGACAAAAATCAGTTACTTCAGTGGGATCAAGGCTTTGCGTAAAGTGGCATCAGATCTTTATGTTATTTTTAAGTCACACAATGGAAATCGTCTTTAAAATAATTAATATTTAATGAAAGACTGCTAACATTTCTTTAAGGAATAAAAATGTTTAAATGTTTTGAAATTATAGACGTTACCTGAAATAATATTACAGAAAAGCAATGTTCTTAGTACTCATTTTCTTGCTAAGAAATCATTATAATTGTGACCTAGCTATCATTAGCAAATGATTATTAATTTATTCTCTCACATGCATGAAATTACTTCAAGTTTCACCGTTACTCTATTCCTCATTTGCACAGCTCTTCTCTGCATTGTGTATATGTTCTGTAACCTTGTTCTTGAAGTTCTGACATTAGAAAACAATACTTGCAAGGCCTTCTATACCAATCTTTTCTCTTATTTACAGGTCATTCATTTTACTATCAGACATGGTTTGGAAATATGTTCCTGTGAATTTGCCCCAAATCATTTTGCCCCATCTTGATTTTCTCCAGTGTGTTTATAATGAACTCAACATAAATTAGTATGGCAATCTACTCCTTACATGCTTATGAATTTATTATTTATTAGCGTAACAAACACCAGTTGATGACACTTTTAAAAGTGGATAGTACAGGAATTTAATATCCACTTTTAGGTGTCATTTGATGAATGTGAGTAGCTAATGGTTAAGAGGAGTTCACCACTTCTAAGAAAATTGAGATGGATTTAATGCTCTCCTTCCCTCAGCGTAAGAAATGAAGCATGGGGTAGAATGCTCAATAAAATATATTTGCCGCTGCTGGGCTGTGGTTAAAGGTGAGACTTCTTGCAAAGTGCTCAATCTCAGAGCAAAACTGGGATCACCAATCAGTTTTCATATTCATTGCTGAATCTGCATTGGGTCTGGCTGAGATGGAGTTATTCCTCATAGCAGCTCTCACAGTGCTGAGTTGTGTGTCGGTAGCTTGCAAGGTGTTGGGAGCAGCGCTGGCACATATCAAGGCTGTCTCACCAGTAGGCAGGGAGTGAGCAAGATCATGGGAGAGAACATAGCCCAGACAGCTGACCTAAACTGACCAAAGGGATATTCCATACCATATGATATCTGCTCAGCAATAAAAGCTTAGAGAAAGGAAGAAGGTGGGGGGAAGGGAAATTCATTATTTATATTTAACTTCCAGAGCAACCACTACACACACTGAAGCCCTCTTTCCTGGGAAGTGGTTAGACATCACTTGCTAATGGGAGGTAGAGAAATAATCTTCTAAATCTTTTGCTTTTCTTTTTCTTCCATGTGTGGCCTTCCGATTTCACTGTATTAAACTGCCTTTATCTTGACCCATAAGTATTTCGATCTTATTTTTCTTCTCTCCCTGTCCTGATGAGGAGGGGAGCGATAGAGCGGCTTGGTGGGCACCTGGCCTCCAGCCAAGGCCAACCCACCACAAGTGCTCATGTCTGAATTCACTAATTTGCAAACTAATCCTTGATTCTACCACCTTTGCTGCCAACATATGAGCTATTTGAGATTGATCTTGAGCTAATTGCTTCCTTCTTCACTGAAATTGGTTTTATACAACCTGACAATTTGATCAGAGACCCAGTGATTTGTCGGGTAGAAATACCATGCCATTGGACTACTTAAACTCCAATGGGCATGATAGACATAGCTTGGCAGTTCTCCATATTGAACATTACAAGTTTTAAAGGACTGCATGTATGTGTAAAGAAAATTATATTTATGAGAGCCAGCCTGTAGCACATTCCTACTTCTAGTTAGTCACCCCGTTCAGACACTTCTGTCTCTGCTTCTGCAACACAAAGCACTCTGTTGGTAGCTGCATTCATTTCTCAAAGCCATAAAAAGTTAGAATAAATATCACAACTTCAGTATTGTGCAGGATAACTGCTAGGATGAAAGAAGAATAATAAAATTTAATGTAAAGTAGATACTAAGATTTTGAGTTGAGAAAAAAGTGGTAAATACACTGAAAAATTCTTCAGTTACAGTAGAGCACCAAGTATTTCATCTGTTGGCAATACAAAACCTCTCCCGCTAGCCTGCCACTGAAATAACTTGTTAGGCACACATAAACCTGTCTGAAGCAGGCTATTCAAAACTGCATCTGCAATTCTTAGCCCAGAACAACTTGTTTGTTTTTCACTATTTATATCCCTTTCTCCTAAAGAAGCTGATACTTGAAATAACAAAGCAGAGCTCCCAGACCGGGTGTTGCACTGTAGAGGGAGCGCAGCCATAGGGACTGACATCGTCCAGATCCACAATCTCCAGCAAGCCCACTGAAGAAAGTGACTGGCTGCAAAACCTGTGTCTGGGTCTGAACTTCTAGCTCAAGACATCATTTTGCGTCCACTGTTATTACGAAACCTACTCCACCATCACACAAGCTTTTTCTCGGTCTGCTTCTCCTCCTTCCAATCTTCTTACTTTTGGATCTGTGATCTTATTTTGACTAATTTTTGAGCATCACAACTTCACTGGCTTCAGAGAAATCAGATTTGATTTACAGTGATGGAGTTACATGAGAGTTAAACCAATGATTTTGATATGATCATTGTCAATGTCAAACCCACTATGCAAAAAGCAAATTTTTTCCCCATCTGCTGTCACTATAGCAACAACATCCAATGACTCGCTGTGACAGCATGGGCAGAGGTGGGAGTTCTGATGAAAATGAAGCCATAAAAATATTCCTCTTGGCAACAAATTAAGTCTGAAGTAGACTCATATTACTATTTTATCTCCATATATCTAACTTTTTCATGCTGTCTTTCAACCCGATTGTTAAAAATCCCTGCTCTCTATTTCTAAACCATGTGATGCATGAAAAGTTTTTTGCTTCGGCACTTTTAAGAATGGAGAGTGCTGATGCAGAGTTCTCAGGCTAATAAATTCAGGATTTAGCATTTACCTTGGCTCTTAAGGCAATATTTTATTACTTCTTGTAATTACAGGAAAGCCCTGAGGGGATCTTGAGTGATATATACAGTATAAATATGAATATTGATTCAGTCAGTCAATCAGCCAGGCATTATTTTATATACTACATCTACCTTTCACTGTTCATCTTTGGTCACTGTAGATAAATAATGCAAAAGGAATTAGAACCATAAATAGAGTTCCTGCAGGAAGAATAGTTCTGACAGAAGATGTAGCACATAATAAATACGCACATGCGAGCAACTTATTAATAAGATAGCTAGTATTTAAGGTTCTGTAGTAGTGCTCTCAATCATACTATGAACCAGATGCCAACCACACTCCCTAGAGGCCAGCTATTAATTCCTTGGCTAAGCAGCAATATAAGCAACATTACTTTAAACACGGCCTGTTTTTTCTCTACTTTTTAACTATCCCACAGTGCTGAAATTGTAATGAAAAGAGACATGGAGCTCAGCCAGACAGTCATTTGCAGTCCAGTCAAATAGATACAACTGCATGGAGACAGTATTTTCTTTTTATGCTTTTTATCAAATTTAGGTTAAATACACCCAATTTCTTAAAATTCTTCTTTTCCCTCCTATAAGCATATGTACTTCCAAGTGACCTTCTTATCTGTAGATCCACAAATTAGATAGCATACATGTTTGCTGAGTGGCAAACTCATCCAGAAGAAGATTAAAATGCATTCTTAACTTTATGAGTAATCCCACTCTCAGTGAATCAAACATTAAGCTTCAACTTATTTTTGAGATTGTTAGCTAAGTTTGAGGTGAGATATATGTGTAAGTGTTCTGCTAGATAAGACATAAGGTTTTTACATTTAAACTATTTTCTTGACAAATAATTGACACTAAAAATTTAAAATACAGACAACGTAGTATCTGAAATCTGGTTTTGAATATTACACTAAATCTTGCTTGATTAGAATAGAAGTTTACTGTTATTTCAACTCTCGAAAAGGCATTCAGATTTATCAACAAAATGTGTGCTGGGTTGACTCTGGATGGCATGTCACTCAGTCCCACAGGAAGATGGGACAACCAGAGATGGAAGGGAAG
>VWZZ01008125.1:36646-66255 GCA_013399095.1 Psophia crepitans
GGGGAGGGGAAGAAAAAAAGCAATACAAAGGCACTCATCACCTCCCACAAACTGACTGATGATCAGCCAGTCCCCAAGCAATGGCTACCTACCCAAAACCCAGTTTTAATGATGCTCATGGTGTAATACTGTCTGGAATATCCCTTTGGCCAGTCGGGGTCAGCTGTCCTGGCTGTATCCTCTCCCAGTGGCTTGCCCACTCCCAGCATAATCACCAATGGGGCAGAGAGAGAGAGAGACAGAGGAGGCCTTGAAATTGTGCAAGCTCTGTTCAGCAATAGCCAAAACATTGGGGTTATCAACACTGCTTTGGTAACAAAACCAAAAAATGGCACCATAAAGGCTGCTATGAGGAAAGTTAACTCACCCCAGGCAGATCCAGAAGAGCTGCAATTCCAGAAAAAAAAAAAAAAGAAGAAAGAAAACTGTCGAATTCACAATACAGAGAATTAAAAGACATTTTAAAAATAGATTGTGATTGTTTATGCATCAAAGCCATGTTAGATAATTTTGCAAGTAAAATTGAGTCTGTGCAATAAAAAACAGAAAATGTGAAGATGAGCCTGCACAAAGACCTAGACCCTAATATATTTCCACCAACTAAGACTGATGATGTAGTAACTTTTTAGTAGTCTTACTTCCTATGAATAGTACCTGTTCCACATGTTGGTTTTTTTCAGCATGAGTACTTGTAAAGCTTTCCTCTTATAATCAAGGCAGCAGAATTTTTCCTACATGGGTTCCAACCTGAGATCCAAAACCAGTTTTGAGAAATTATTTTTTGATCTGTGCCACAGTCCATCATGAATTATTAACAACCTACAGCTCAGTGAGTGGCCCCTGATAAGTTAATCAGATCTGATCAATACTGGTACATATTAACAGACCACATAATACCTCCTCCAAATCAGATCCGAAGCACTCTAATAACGTAACATTGTCTTGTTGCTTCCAATTTCCTATCTGTTCAATTCATAAGCAAGGTTGGTTGTCCACGATGCTGATATATAACCTGTTGGCAATATAGAATAGAATCATAGAATGGTTAATGTTGGAAGGGAGCTCAAAGACCATCTAGCTCCAAACCCCCCGCCATGAGCAGGGACACCCTACACTAAACCAGGTTGCCCAAAGCCCCATTCAACCTGGCCTTGAACACTGCCAGGGATGGGGCATCCACAGCTTCTCTGGGCAACCTGTTCCAGTGCCTCAACACTCTCACAGGGAAGAATTTCTTTCAAATGTCCAATCTAAATCTCCCCTCTTTTAGTTTAAACCCATTACCCCTTGTCCTATCACTCCACGTCCTTGTAAACAGTCCCTCGCCAGCTTTCCGGTAGGCCCCTTTAGGTACTGGAAGGCCACAGTTAGGTCTCTCAGGAGCCTTCTCTTGTCCAGGCTGGACAAGCCCAGCTCCCTCAGCCTGTCCTTGTTGGATAGGTGCTCCAGCTCCTGATCAACTTTATGGCCCTCCTCTGGATTTGCTCCAGAAAGACATTTTTTAAAATACTTGCTTTTAAATGCTTTTAAATACTGCTTTTAGAGAAATGTGAATTAATGCCTGACCATTTAGTTGTTATTCTGTTTGATAAACCTTTATGGGATTCTTAAATAACAGCTGAGTGAATAATGGACTTCATCTAGAGAAGAGTAATTTGCTACATTATTTCTAAGAGGCATTTACCAGAATTATATTAGTGAAAAACACATTATTGTACTACCTTTTCCTTGACAGTATGCTGAAATATAAAGTACTCTTTGGAGAGGTCAATAACATTTCATTTTGTTCAGCTAAATTGATTTGATTTCACATTCAACAGTTGCTCTCCACACCTTAACAAATAAGGCTATCCAACTGTATCGTAGTAGGCAGACTTTTAAACTGACAGTCTAAGGAACAGAATGTAAGTATATTCATATTTTCCTTTCAAACACACACATATTGACAAGTACACAACTTCTGAGATGCACGGATATTGCAAGAAACACATAACAGAACTTCAGCACCAAAATTAATTTGAATTCTTGTCAATTTATGTAACAATTTATATAATCTATACTTTATATAGTATTTCATAAATAGGGGAATAATTCTGGAAACATTCCTGTTTTCTTGCCAGAGCTGACCAACACGATACTATTCTGAAAATCGCCAGAGCATCCAACCACAGTCTCAAGTATCCTCAAAAACAGCATTGTTCTCTGAATATTCTCTGAACACAATTTGTTTTAATTGTCTTTGCTTTTGAAAACTGTCAGGTATGTAACAAATGAACATCATTATTAGCATAATAATGCCACCAGGATGATTGAACACTGAGTAATGAAGAAATATCATGCATAAGTCTCATTTAGTCTCCATTTATTAGATCCAGTCTGCCCAAGATGTATTCCCAAAGACTTTGTAAACCATTTCCAGTGTTTTACAAACCTCTTTTTACTCATAAATTGGGGGGGGGGATGTCAACATTTATAATTGCTATTTAGAAGCACAAAAGAAGGGGAGAAAATAACCACCACAGAAATCTTGCTATATGCCTCTCCTCTCAAATTCTGTCTGCTTTGGTAAAACAGACTTTCAAACTCTCTCATTTCAGTTATTGAAACCAATAGAGACTTCAGAAGTAGTGAATGTTCTTCTCCAAGTAAGGCCAAAGTCAAAGATGGAAGTCAAAGATGTTCAAAGATGCAGCCTAGCATTTTATAGGATGAAGCTGTAGGGCATCTCACTGTACAGGAAGAAGACAGGCATCCTTCTTGGAAATGGGTTACTGCAAGCCAAGCTGACTCCAAATGACACAAGAAGTTTTATCAGACCTGTCCACACTCTCTCTCACTTCTGAGTGAGATCCATCGCTTATAACCTCTGGCAATTTGCATTGGGACAGGTTAATAATTTACATTTCTCCTTGTTTTTCCCTGCCCTGTGCCTTGCCAGAGCTAACACAATGGACAGAGTCTGTGTGAGGATCACAGAGACATTTAGATGGCAAATTCAAGACCCTGTCAACTTCTTCATTGCCCACCCTGACACTACAGTCTGTTCACCTCTTCCACAGCTTCTTGCTCTGCAACTCAACCAGGACTACCACCTCCTCCAGAGGAGGAGAGGCAACAGCAGAGTGTACAATTCCTCAATCCCAAGACATGGACAGCAACATAGTCCTTCCAGAACTCCAGTTAGGTCAATGTCTCTGCTTTGTCAGGACAGATTGTCTACAGAGCCCTGAGATCATGCTGGCACATCACCATTGCATCACTGTACAGTCTCAGGCAATCCCATCCTGACTAAAACAGAGTTTCTACTGCCCTTTACATTCACCTTCACTGCCAAAGCCACTATTAGTTGTTCCTGTTTGCTGGAGTCCTGTTAAAAAGAGAAATGTTCCCACGCAGCTAGTCATCTGATAGAAGCAAATCATGGATAGATGAGGTCTAAAGATGGAGACTTTCTCTAATCGAGAGCCAGATAATCAGGAAACACCTAACAGAAGCCATTAGATGCAGATTAACACTGAAGCAACTAAAAGCAGAAGTACAAATCTAAACAAAGCAAGAGTCGGCAGGCTGCAGCATGTAGAGTGCTCCAAACGCCTGCGGAAAGGTTGGGAGTTCCTGGAGGAGAGACCCATCTCTGCAGCCATCCTCAAGCTGGCACCTGCCTATCCTGCACAAAATGTTGAGGCTTCAGTGAGGGTCAAAGCTGTGTTCCAGCAAGGCATACATTTCAGGACTGATGCCTGCAGTGGTGTTTGGAGGCAAGCAGCATCATGTAACTGTTGCCAGTCCTTCTTGCAGTTAGGCAGATCCAGGTTGAAGGCCCCTTCCAGGATGGTCAGCCTCATGTTAACTGCAACACTGTGCTTTCCAGGCAGCCACTGCACCCCTACACGCAGAAAGCTGCCATCCTGCACCTGGCTTGGCACCCACCCCACTGTGCAAGTAATGCTGGCCTTGCACCCCAGGAGGGCTGTGACCATCCCTTCTCCCATCTCCTTCCCCTCCTGTTCCCAGCTCTCTCCTTTCTACCATCTCTGAAGCTGAGCTGGCTATGTGGCGAGCTGGCTACATCGCAAGTAAAAAAGTCAGGTTACATTATCGCTTAAAACCATGACATTTAGTGAAGAAGGGGATGGGAAGACATGGGTGGTATCAGAAGGAAAACAACAGTGAAGACAAAGGAAGCATCATCTTGGGTTGTCAGATCTGTCTCACAGCATTACACAATAGGTTCTGTCTTCCCTGTTATCCTAAGAGCATTTGCATTTTTCAACTCAGACCTGGCAAAAACTTTGCTAGTTTTTATTACACCTAACATGGCTGTTGTGGGAACAGTAGGTATGAAGTATGGATGGTTAAACATTTGCCACCTTTGCTTTGATCACGCTTACAACCAAATTCATGGGTTCCATACAGAAAAAAATAGTCAATACCTTACCACAAATCTGGGATGCCCATTTAGGAATATATATCCTAGCACATTCTTCCGCAAGAGGTTATTAATGCTTCCTTGTTTCTGGTACATAAGAAGAAATTACAATGGAATTTGCCTTGTTCTAAGTTTGAGAGAGATTTATCTATGTGTGAATAAAAAAAATGAACAAAGCAGGGTGATGTAGTCTTATCTAGTGAAATCTCTGATTTTAGAAAATGTGCTTAACAAACTTGTATACAACATTTCTGCCTTAGTCAATGCAATCGTGGTGACTTACAATGAGAATCATCTGTTAACACACTTCATTGGCTATTAGAAACACTAGATTAAGGTGGCTTGACATAATACTGTATGTGTAAATACATAATTAAAGAGCACTAGAGACTGCAAGAATGTGTAAATCAGCTTTAGCAGCTAACTGGGACAATTATACTCTCAGATAACGATGAATTGAGAATATAATGCACCTTATTTTATACTGGTTTTTGAAGGGTTTTGGTAAGCCTATTTGTGATGAGCAAAATACAGCACAGTTTCTCTCTTCACACTGCACAAAATTATATATCAATCCTAGATATTTGTTTCTTTACACCTCCCTTCGAGAGGGATGATTATTCCTGAAGCCGTAGTCTCCATGCAAATCTAGTGATTGTGCCAAACTGGCACACATAGAGCTTCTAATCAGATTCCAGTACAACTAAAATCTTTACAACCATAAACATTTGACAGATGAACTGAGGAAAAGACATTACTGTCCATAAACAGAAACATGTCAATGACCTGCAGTTTAAGAGCTGATATTGTCTATGCAAAATAACCAACTCAGCATGTTCCTTTCCAGCAAACACACTAATAGGTGGTGTCCATCTATCACTCATACTTTCATGGTGACATAAAGCAGTCACCATGATTTTAATTGACAAACACTACTTGTAAAACATCCAAGTTGCACTGATGTAGCAGTACCATCATAGCTGGAAAAGGAAAATCTGCCAGAATATAAACACAGTTTTAAGGTACGAAAGGGTTTTGGGGGGGATACGTATTCTCCAAACATATGGGGATAAAGCATAGCACTCATACCAGGGATCATAGTTGTAACTATTTGAGTAAAATAGCACATCCATGACTCTGATAATCACATCAATGTAAAATACATGCATTATCTCAAAGACTAAAAACTTTTCCATTATTTTCATATGTAAATTAAATTTGGATGCAAAATGTACCGTTCTGAAAGATGAAAGGAAACAAGTGGGACTCATTTCAACAGAAATTTGAATTGAATGCACTGGTTCCATGAGCTGCTTACAAGAAATAAGGAAATTTGGTCCCAGTTATTTCTTTGCTTTCTTATTCTAACTTAATGGTATTGTTTTTAAACATAAAATTAAAATGCACTTTTGTTCTGAAAAGGAAATCTGTAAATATTGTTTTATTATGTTTCTGTAACTGCAAACTATTCTTTTATTCTTTCCAATCAACAGCAATAACATAACCTATCTGAGATACATTTTAAAGTAAAATAGGTTTGTTGCAAGGTTTGTATGCTGCAAAGTTATGATTCTACAGCTGAAAGTTAGTCAATACCTAAGATGAAATACAAACTGATCTGCAGATCCACGTCACTCCAGACCACTTTCCTGTAGTTTTAACTATGCATTTTTAGCACACATTAAAAAAACCCACCTTATTTCTGTAAATAAAGAGACAAAGCTTGGAACGTATGCAGATAATTAAAATCATTGCTTTACTGACACTTCATTTAGAATACAAGTATACTTAAGTCTACTAAAAAGGGAGCTAATAGTGCCTTCTTCATATGCAGTTTCATTCAGTGACACAATTGCAACTTCTTATTTGAGTCAGGTTTATTCAGCAGGGGTGTCCCGTACAATGCCTAACAGCAATTAGGACTGCTAGAGGAAAAAAAAGCCCTGGGAGCTGAGCATGAAATGTGTGAACAGGCGAGAACTATAAACAGAAATTGAAGCACCATGCAAAAACAGCAATGACGAAAACTTATCAGTCCATACTTCAGTTGAAACAGCTTGTACTCTACACTTTTCCTTGGGATATACATCTAAAATTACACTTCAAATCAGTAAAGTGAACAAAAACCTGAAGTCGTATCTGTATTTCTAAGCTCGTGGTGTCAGAGCCCAGGGTGAGGTGGTGAGGTGCTGTCCTGGTTTCAGCTAAGAGAATTTTCTTCACAGTAGCCAGTATGGGGCTGTGTTTGGGATTTGTGCTGGAAGCAGCGCTGATAGTGCAGAGATGTTTTTGCTGTTGCTGAGCGATGCTCACACAGAGCCAAGGCCTTTGCTGCTTCTCGCACCGCCCCGCCGGCGGGATGGCTGGGGGTGTGCGGGGAGTTGGGAGGGGACAGACAGGGCAGCTGACCCCAACTGACCAAAGGGACATTCCACACCATATGGCATCATGCTCGGTTTATAAGGGGTTTGGGAGGAAGAAGAAGGGGGGGGGCAGCGGCGTTTGGAGTGATGGCATTTGTCTTCCCAAGTCACCATTACGTGTGACGGAGCCCTGCTGTCCTGGGGATGGCTGAACCCCTGCCTGCCGTGGGCAGTGGGGAATGAATTCCTTGTCTTGCTTTGCTTGTGCACGCGGCTTTTGCTTCACTTATTAAACTCTTGTATCTGAACCCACGAGTTTTCTCACTTTCGCTCTTCCAATTCTCTCCCCCTTTTCCAATGAGGGGGACTGAGCGCGTGTGTATGTGGTACCCAGCCAACGGCCGGAGTAAAACCACGACAGGTGCAGATCAGCCTCTATCCTGTTCCAGGGGTTCATGCTCATGGTCGGCCCTGACGAGGTGCAGCCCTGTGGCCTTGAGGCAGCAGGTGGAAAAGAGCTGGAGGGGCAAACCCTGTGAGGAACCTCCCTGGGGCCTCCCTGCCTTCACTCAGAAGATGCACTTCAGCTCAGTCCGTCAGCCTTTGCCTGCCTGTTCCCAGCCTTGCGCCTTGGTAACCTCCACGTGCTGGCTTGGCTTCCTGCCTTGGCCCCGCAGCTGGGGTGGTATGGTGGTCAGAAGTCCATTGGCTGTCCCTGATCATCATCCCAACCCCACACCACTCTCCTCTTTGCAGTGGTGGGTCTGTGCCCTTGTTGGTGTGGCACAACACTGCTGGCCTTCTTGTCCTTGTGGAGCTGCCTGCTTTCTTGTTGCCTGATACTGGTATCCAAAACAAATCCGGTCTTATATGCTCAAAAGCTGTTAGGTGTGGAGTTTTTATTTATGGCTGTTAAAGGTATGACAAATTAGGATGAAATCTAAAATCACATGCTAGAAGTTCATGGGTTTAAATTAATCTCCTATATGCCAACAGTAAAAGCAGGCCTGTAGTCAATAGAAAAATTGTGTACAATTTCAACTGGTCCACACTTCCAGTATCTACAATAATAAGGATCAAAAAGACCCTTGGGCTCACAGAAATTTAGCATGTTTGCTTAAATGGGGTTTTGCTGCTACTGTAATGCCACTGCAATGAACTGAAATCCAAGGCAGTCACAGGACTCTACCAACTGTGAACCTTTTCTATGGCACTGTCGAACTTAACTATATCTTTAATTCAAAAAATAATTTTCCTCATCTAGACCATCCTAGAAGTCAAAATTTTGCAAAATGCCAAATGATAATAAGCCAGAGTTAATGCACATACTTCATATACTCTCGTTCAGTTCACTTTTTCACTTGCGATCTCACCTACCCCAAGTGGGTAAGTAACTGTTTTCAGAATCATGGTGTCACAACTAGGTCAGGGTCCAGGATCTTAAAGAAGAAATCATCATAGTAGCTTTGCAGGGAAAAAAAACCTCCACAAATGTAATAAAGGTCAAATAATGCAAATGAGATGAATATCAATCATAACTTCACAAAGATTTAACTGACCATTGCAGCACAAAATGTCACGCACTGTCACCCAAGAAAATGCCTGTGACTGATTGGAAAATAAGTTCATTTTTATCTCCTGTCATGAACTATTAAAGTGTTATAATAAACTATGTAAGCAGTAAAGAGCCTGTTCAGCTTTATCAATTTTGACAGCTAACCCCAGGAAAATTTGCTTCCATGATAACTGGATGTTCTCATTACTCTGTTGTTTATACAGGTTTTTATCTTAATCAGCTCTCCTTGAACTCTCCAAAGGTTCCACCCCTACAAAATATCAAATATATTATAGTATGTAGTCAGCATACAGCAAGAGTTTGCAGCGTTACGTCTAATTCAAACAGAAAGTTTTATCATGCTTCAACAGTTAATAGAGCCCTTTGTAGAGCTCCTTAGATACAATCTTTTTGCTTTCTCCTCTTTCATAAGCAGTCTGCAGTCATTTGCTTTTAACTACCTCAAAATTCAGGGTATTTTGTAATCTCTATGAATAAAACTTCTGCTAGCTGTTGGACATCTTCCATAGCAATTGCATGGCCACCTGTCTAGATTATTATTACATTTGTTCATCCCTTTTCAGTTTAGAAAGTCACTGTCAGAATCATCTTGCACACTTACAAATCACAGAACATCTTCCTTTTTATCTGTTTATTGGCTTCTTATCTCTTGTAATACAGTTTCTGACTTCTCATAAGCCTATGTCATCCTGCTTCATTTCCTTTCTTCTTTGTTTTTCCCCAGCACTCTCAACATCTTACCAACTCTTCAGTTTATATCTTCGCCTGCTTAAGCCTTCGCAGCTTCCAACATATGGCTCCAACACCAGTCCTAATCTACTGAAAAATGCTACATCAGACAAATGGGTGCAGTAGTACACACAAGATCTATAACTGTCAGTGCACAACTGGCCACAAAAAACATTCTGCACATTTGAAATGCGCCAGACAGCATATCTACGCTTCAAACACCTAGAACAGTCAGCCTGTTCTCCCGTACCTTGGAAACTGACAGCACATCCTCATGTTCTTTGTTGCTCTTCTGAGTTACGTAGCTGTTTCTCATCTCTTGTGTAATTTGCAGAATCTTCAGAACAAGAAACATATGCTTTACTCATGCTGACAAAAGTACCGTTTATAATGGCCCTACACAGATGTACTGACTGTGATTATTTACTAAGGTCTTAGGTGAGATCTTCGAGCTTATTTCATTTGTAGTGAGGTGCAATGCAAAATTTAACACTCACTCTAAGTTCCTCTGCTGGCTTTAATCAGCATTTGTTCTGGACTTGGCTATAGATGTGAAAGCATTAAGTTCTTTTCTAACCTAGCTTTTCTACCTAAACATCTGTAACCACTGCTAAAAAATTACTCTTTGCTTAAATGAGTACAGTTTCACAAAATGTGAATTTTGCTTGTAATGTTTTGCGATGCCTTTTATTCGGGATGAACATTAAGCAAGTGGAAAAGTTATTCTGTCTTTTTCTTTCCTAGTTGCAAGTCCATTCTTGCCATAATTCATTCTTTCTTACCTTCTAACATTAAATCATAGTAAGCAAGCCTAAAATATTAGTCTTTTATTCCAAAAGTGGTTATATACATTTAAAAACAAAACAAAACAAAACAAAACACCATTTTAAAAAAGTATATGCATTTACTGACATTTATGTTACTGCGTTTCACTGTACCTCCTTTATCACCTATGCTTTATTACCCATGAAGCCAGTATGGCTTAGTCATGTCTCTCCTCTGGGGAAAATTAGATTTAATACTGTAACCATTTAGTTTTTTACTATCGTCTTCAATTTAATTTAGATTTCACCTTGAATTGTTAATAACTTCTTCTCTTTACTCATTTGCACTTAAATAATGGCAGAAGGTTCATTGGCAACAAGATGTCATTTCTTGACTCTACCTTTTTTCTTTCATTTTAATCTACTTCACTTGTTTTATTGTTACTTTGAAAAGGTTTCATTTATTTTTCAAGGCTTTGTTTAGCTAGCAATTAATTCCTTGACTCAGGTTCAATGCAAACACAGAGAGCTGATGTTCCAGAGTCTGTTTTCCCATTAGCTACTGAAAAGCCTTCTCCTTATTATTTCCCATCAGAGTGAGAAAGCTCCATTTTAATGCAAAATAATGTTTGAAGGCGTTCTGGTTAAAATGTTTGTCTTTTGCAGTAGTCGTCTTAGTTATAAAAAAAAAGAATCCAAACGAATGAAAGCATACAGGGAGCAACTTGGAGGGGATTTACCTTTAATAGAAAGGTATTCTTTTAAAGGAGTGCTACACTCATTAGATCCTATACCTGACAATAAAAGCAAAACAAAGGCTGAATGAATTCCTCAGCAAAGACTGACAAGAAACCTGTAAGATTAGACAGAATTGATCATTTCAAGATAAGAACCAAAAGACAATAGTTCCTCTGCTGCTTGAGTTTATTGCCTATGCAGCATGATCAGCGTCTACTAGCTCAGAGAAGACTGAATGGATTTATATTAAAATTCATCACCCAGAAGTGAAATGTACAGTCACTAAGATACTACAATTATGTTCAAAAAATTACAAGAATTTAAACTTTTCTTACATATTGCATGTAGAGAGATGGAAAAATTAGATAGATATAGCAGCAGTGGAGTTTAATTTTCTAGTACCCATGAGATCATCAGCTATTTTTAAAGTAGTGTCTTACTGGGACTACTGGCAATGGTAATTAGCTAAAATTGACAAGGTACTCATTGTGACATATTATGACAGGAAAGAATTTGTATCACTTCTCTACTTTAGCACTTCAACATATTATAATAAATTAGCCTCATGGCCTTGAAAGGATATTCAAGTTTCCTCTCTTTTGACGTTTTGTAACTCTATCATCTTTTCTAGTCAAACCATCAAACTGTTTATAGGAGTCTCTCTACAAAATATGGTTTACATCTCTGCACCACTAACGATGATTTTTACCTCAATGCACAGCAACATAGAAGAGTTCTTTCTAAAGTAGAAAAATCTTGCAGCATAATTTCCTGTTTACCTTGAAATACGTGAAATCTTTGGCACTTCAGAAGCACTCATTCTATGTGTTGGACTTATGATTTATTATTTGTTTGGAAATTACAAAGTTTTTATCTTTTTGCTTTTGTTAGTACTGCATTTTGGTGCACCTCTGAGAGAGAGAGCAAAGGAGTTTAGGAGCATGTTAAAATTGACTCAGTACGTAATAACCTGCGCTTGCTTGAAGCTATTAATGACACATCATCAGAAACACTAGATGCCTGCCTAAACTTCACACTAATGACTCCTAGATGAAAGGGGTTTTTGACATGCAAAACAGCACAGGCAGAAAGCCTAAGAGTCTGCAAGAGAATACTGCACTTCATTTTTTTAACTTGGTTTCTAAAGAAAAATGTGGCTTTTTTACTTTGATTGTTATGCACAAGTGTAGGGGGAAGTCAAAAGTGGTCTTTCCTTCAATTGTAGTTACAACCCCTATTAATGTAAACACCATGGAAGTCTTCAAAACCTCCTACAAGCTATTGTTACTCAAGCAATAGTGCAGTGTTAGCTGAACTGAAAGTTCTCCAACAATGGCAATGTACAATCAAGTGTTCAAGCAAGCTAAAAATACAAACAAGTCTTCTGTTTCTTAAAACTTACAGCCCATGGAGCATGGATACCTCTTTGTTCTGTGACAGATTTTTTATAATTCAACAGCTACCTATGAAAATTTCCACTTTAAAAATCTTGATAGATATAAAAAATTATAATTCATGACTGTTAGGCTACAGTATGTAACATCCCCCAGAGGCCAACGGGATGAGGTTCAATGTGGCAAAGTGCCGGGTCCTGCACTTTGGTCACAACAACCCCAGGCAGCGCTACAGGCTGGGGGCGGGGTGGCTGGAAAGCTGTGTAGAGGAAAAGGACCTGGGGGTGTTGATTGATGCTTGCCTGGACATGAGCCGGCAGTGTGCCCAGGTGGCCAAGAAGGCCAACGGCATCCTGGCCTGTATCAGGAATAGTGTGGCCAGCAGGAGCAGGGAGGTGATTGTCCCCCTGTACTCAGCCCTGGTGAGGCCGCACCTCGAGTACTGTGTCCAGTTTTGGGCCCCTCACCACAAGAAAGACATCGAGGCCCTGGAGCGTGTCCAGAGAAGGACAACGAAACTGGTGAAGGGGCTGGAGCACAAGTCTTATGAGGAGCAGCTGAAGGAACTGGGCTTGCTTAGTCTGAAGGAGGCTGAAGGGAGACCTTGTTGCCCTCTACAACTACCTGAAAGGGAGTTGTGGTGGGCTGGGGGTCGGCCTCTTCTCACAGATAACTAGTGACAGGACAAGGGGGAACAGCTGCAAGTTGCCCCAGGGGAGGTTCAGATTGGAGATGAGGAGAAATTTCTTCACTGAAAGGGTGGTC
The DNA here is from genome assembly GCA_013399095.1 of Psophia crepitans. Taxonomy (NCBI): domain Eukaryota; kingdom Metazoa; phylum Chordata; class Aves; order Gruiformes; family Psophiidae; genus Psophia; species Psophia crepitans. The sequence goes on from VWZZ01008125.1 coordinate 49,405, forward strand.
GGTCATTGGAACAGGTTGCCCAGGCAGGTGGTGGAGTCACCGTCCCTGCGGGTATTTAAGGAAAGGTTAGATGCGGCACTGAAGCACATGGTTTAGTGGTTAATAGGTGGTGGGGGGTCGGTTGGACTAGGTGATCCTTGAGGTCTCTTCCAACCTTAATGATTCTATTCTATTCTATCTAAGAGCTTCTTTTGGGCCTGTGCAATCATCTAGCCCAATTAAGAGAAGTGCTTCAGTTTTACTTTGTGTGCACATTAAATGCACACGAACATAAACAGAGGGCAATCTCCTTCTGCCACTCATTTGTCTTAATAATAAATTCCAAACCCTAGGTTGCCTAAAAAAAAACCAAAACAAAACTATATTTGGTTAGCATCAGCAGTATCTTTGCATGCACACTCTGCACAGGCGTGTCAGTGCATTTCCTTTCAAAAACTAGTAAAGCATCTCTTCAGCCAAAGGAATGCTAGGAGAAATTCTAGGTGATACTGCTAAACCTCTTTGGTGATTCTGCTCTACCTCACAAAAGTTAGCTTTGCAACACAGATTTTTATTTTAAAATCACATTCTTTTCCACCTCATATGAAATGCTGAAGTAGAAAAAGTCACCATTTGTGTTTCAGATCCTGTGTGAGAATTTTAAGTTTCCAGTGACACAACTGGCACCATTTGGAAAGCTGCCATACAACAGCCTGAGCAGAACGGCTGGTGGGGTCTCTGAAACACTGCTAGTCTGCACTAGGCAGTAATAAAATTAAGACTTGCAAGATGCTATGTCTGATAACATTACACTTACAGCACTGAGCAAGGAACTTCCTGCACACATAACAACAGACTCAATAGCACGTGCCACTACTTCAGTATCTGTGTTGTAGTAACCCAGACTTTGATCACACAGTATTTTCACAGGAGCTACTGAGACTTGAACTTTTGATGGAAGTTCTCTTTAAAAGTATTTTTACTCTTTCTTTAATATATCCTCCCAGTGTTGTTTTCCTGATGTCCATCGAGTAACACAGTATACATGTCAGCCCACACGTTACCTTCAGGAGATTCAGACCTAACAGTAAAAGTTTGAAGTAATGAACTAAATCAAAACAACACTTTTCTACCTTCAGCTGTGTAATAAAAAACCACCCAGAAATAGGAGATACAGTCTCGAAAAGATGATCCTCTGGTTAAGGCAAAGGACTGGAACTCAACAAATTTCAGTTTTCTCCCTAGCTCTGCTTCAGATCCTTAATAACCTTGGGATGTTTTCCACAGCTGAAAACAATGGCAATAATAACTGCCTAACAGCCTCAAAAAGTACTTGTGAGGCTTTATTCTCTGGTGCTATTAAGAGTGATGAAGTGTTTGTCAGAAGGCAATGAAGTACACAACAATATTCTTTCACATGCAGTGGACTGTAAGAACCATGACATCTGGCAGCATGACCACTTTTCCCTCTGGGTTCATGTCTAAGGGTATTTGAGACTGACACCTGAGCCTCTCCCATTTTTAACAATTTTTGAAGTATCACTTCAGTTTTCTGCTTCCCTGAGCACAAGATGTGAAGGCTCTACCTGCTTTCCACAGCATTTTCTATATTTTATTGCAGTAACGTAGGATTACTGACTACCGGTAAAACCATTTAACCTTGCCTGCTATTGCTTCCGAACTGTGCAGATTATTTTTAATATACAATGTTGGCATTTCTCTACACAGGACAGTATTTTCTTGCTTGCAAGGCAGTATTGTGAAAAAAACGTGTCAGAGTGTGAAGGTGCATAAATTGATCAACATTTGAGCATGAAACTAGGAAGATGCCATCTATGGATCCAACTGACCAGCAGCTCAGGATCGGATTATTGCCTGACAACATCAGTTTCTAGTCAAAACCACTTTCAGACTAAGTAGTTGTACAGGAAATGATGTCTATAAATGATTCAAGATCAAAATTTGGAAGAACTGAATTCTGTACATAGGGGCTGAGAGCAAGGGGGGAAGGAAAGACTATGATTCATTGTTTTCACATGTTTATGGCTGACATGCAAAATTCTTCTATTTTCCATTCAGTGTAAGTACTCACAATGCTAACAGTATAAACATGTTTATGACAGAATTTTTTTGTCATCTTTAGGAATAAGTTTCTTATTAATTTTTACTAGAAAGAACATGACTGATGTTAGAATACCAGTTTCTACTAATATGTTGGTCTTCCTGAAGGCTGTTGGACTCAGATTAAACATTTATTAGAGCTACCACGCCTCCACATGTTCAGTGAATAAACAGTTGTTTAATTAATATTAATGTTAAAACTTGTTGTGAATTTTCCACATGAAAGATTTTACCTAAAACTTGAGTTTCTGATGTAAAGTCAAAAGCAAGTATTTCAGTGTAGGTCTCTCCAACTCACACATTCTATATTGCGCCAAAAAGGACACTCTTATTTTTGAAATAACAAAATATTGAACAGTATTTCCCAGGCACTATACTGCATTACAGAAATTATATGCCAAGCTTCCATCCTATCTCAGCCTAGGCTCTCCAAATAACGTTTCCCACAATGCAGTGCGAACTTTTCTCTGTTCAAGCTGACTGGTCTACATGAGAGAAAATTCTGAATTCATCGTAGAAGGCACTGGAAAGCAGAAAGAACCCTGGATGCAAAGGCATTGCATAACATGTTCAAATTAGTCTTTTCTTCCTTTGTTGACTACTGGAACACTGAAATGCCACCACAGAGTAGTTTGAAAAAGACAGCTGAGAGATGACTGGTATCTCCCAAAGTAGTGTCTATCTGAACTTTTGTGTGGACAAAATAGATGATAGCCTCCATTAAACTTCCTTTGCCGCACTTTGTGCACAGTACATTGGCTGACAGTCAGTTTAACATGACTCAACAGTGTGCTTGAGCTGCCAGGAAGGCCAGCTGTATCCTGGGGTGCACCAAGCACGGCACTGCCATCCCACTCTAAGGACTGGCAAAGGCCAACGGGATGAGGTTTAATGTGGCAAAGTGCCGGGTCCTGCACTTTGGCCACAACAACCCCAGGCAGCACTACAGGCTGGGGGCGGGGTGGCTGGAAAGCTGTGTAGAGGAAAAGGACCTGGGGGTGTTGATTGATGCAGGCCTGGACATGAGCCGGCAGTGTGCCCAGGTGGCCAAGAAGGCCAACGGCATCCTGGCCTGTATCAGGAATAGTGTAGCCAGCAGGAGCAGGGAGGTGATTGTCCCCCTGTACTCAGCCCTGGTGAGGCCGCACCTCGAGTACTGTGTCCAGTTTTGGGCCCCTCACCACAAGAAAGACATCGAGGCCCTGGAGCGTGTCCAGAGAAGGACAACGAAACTGGTGAAGGGGCTGGAGCACAGGTCTNCAGGTTGCCCAGGGAGGTGGTGGAGTCACCGTCCCTGTGGGTGTTTAAGGAAAGGTTAGACATGGTACTGAAGGACATGGTTTAGTGGGTAATAGGTGGTGGGGGGTCGGTTGGACTGGATGATCCTTGAGGTCTCTTCCAACCTTAATGATTCTATGATTCTATGACTGGATTGTCCCACTCTACACCACACTCGTGTGGCCTCACCTCGAATACTGTGTGCAGTTTTGGGTGCCACAGTACAAAAAGGACATAAAAACTATTGGAGAGTGTACAAAGGAGGGCAACTAAGATGGTGAAGGGTCTAGAGGGGAAGACGTATGAGGAGAGCCTGAAGTCCCTTTGTTTGTTCAGCCTGGAGAAGAGGGGACTGAGGGCAGACCTCATTGCAGCCTACAGCTTCCCCTCGAGAGGGAGCAAAGGGGCAGGCACTTCCTCTGGTGACCAGCGATAGAACCTGAGGGAATGGCATGAAGCTGTTACAGGGGAGGTTTAGTCTGGAGACCAGGAAAAAGTTATTTGCCCAGAGGATGGCCGAGCACTGGAACATGCTCCCCAGGGAAGTGATCACAAGCACCAAGCTTGACTGAGTTCAAGTAGCTTCTGGATGATGCTCTCAGTCATCTGCTGTGATTAGGCTGGTCCTATGTGGAGCCAAGAGTTGGATGATCCTTATGGGTCTCTTCCAACTCAGGATATTCTGTGATTCTACAGACTCTTTTAACTCTTAGCACAGATTCCACTTCCTGTTGTGAACCATGCTGCAAATACACCAACTTTCTATCACTTGAGCATTCTTAGTGTCAGCGTCCCAGTGTTAAGTCCTTTTTCTTGGCAGCCCATGAGTGACCTACCAATGTGCTCTAGAGAAATTGCAGCTTCACAGAATTCTGAGAAAACTTTCCACTCTTTTAGAAAAATATCACATACAATTTTATTCTTGTACCTTCTTTATATATGTAAAAACCGTTTTAATTTTCTGACAATATCTGTTTGCTTTTTTTTTTTTTTTTTTTTTTAGAAAATCCAGAGAGGTGTCAGTTTCACTGAATGCCTTTAAGAAACAACATGTTCCTAAAATGTTTCCATTGGACACTTGATGAGGTGGGAGATGGGTAGTACTGCAAGTTCTTGTCAGCGAAATCTGGACCAGCTCTAACAGAGTGCCACGTACTGACAACTCTTTGGAGCATCTTGGCCCTTCTGAGGTAAGCACTTTGAAAAGAAGGATTGTTTCCCACTGAGTCCTGGTAAGTGATTTTCCTGTGAAGTATGACTTAGTCCAGATCAATGGACTGGCAGATCTATTTGCAGACCACAATCTCTAAAACACCTTTTGGAATCTGATAATCATCTATCAGCCTTTTTTGCTGCCTTTCTTTTGTCATAAAGTGGGCTAGAGTTTTTCCTCAGAGAAAAAAATGTAGAATAAAAGTGAATGCACATTCGCATGTCTGGCGGTGTAAAAAGAAAACATTGCAGAACATTGTTGCCTGACCACAGTTTTAGGGGACCAGAAATTTCTTTTTATTTCTTTTTCCTTTTGGCAGCTCCATTTCACAGTGAGGCCCAGACGGGGCAGGGATATTAAGGGAGTACAGAAACTTCAAATAAGAAACAGATGTCGGGAAAAAGTGTTGAAACTATATTCAGTGTCCCAGCAGCTATTTGTTTCAGCACCCAGAATATCCTAAGAATGTCATGAAAATATATACAACAAAGCATATATCAGTGTGGTGATAGAAATTAATAATACGTCAGTTTTTAAAAGTAACCTTATAAAGTACAAAGTACTGAAAGCATTGTTCCATATCTAAATATTTTTTATAAATTAATTAAATTATGATTTAAATAATTGCACTCTAACCTAACAATACAGAGCTTGGCAATATGATTTCGTAACTTAGTAGACAGCAAATTATTCTGAAATTAAATTCATAGGCAAAAATGTAACTGAGAGTTAGCAATGAAATGCTAACTTTCCAGTAGCTCCAGCACGGAGCTTTTGTGACTACCATGGTTTCAGTACCTGTGGGGTAAACTAAATGCCATAATATTAAATCATTAATGACTGTGAAGACTTTTATAGACAGAAAGTCCTATTTTGTTTCAAAAGTCACAATGTAGACTGACCCAACTAAGAATATTCACTCACTGTTTTTATCTCTACAGATAAGTTAACTTCCTTTTTTAGTTAGATGAACACAGTGATGCTGTCTCTGATGAGGATCTCAAAGCATGTATAGCAAGACAGCTTTTCTATCACACCGTTATATAAATTTCCTTCTCCATACAACACATGAGTTTGAGAAGAGAACATGCCCTATGGAATACTTGCTCCTTCATTTTCTTCCCTTGCAAGAGGTCTCTGTCATATTATGTTGAATCCAGATGACTGCAGGTAGTTGGTTAGGCTGTCTAAGGAGTTTTCAAGGGCACGTTGTCCAGCTAAATTTTTCCGAAGGGAATGCCACCTCAGTCTCATTACTGCTTGCTATCATACTTTGTAAATAGGTTAAAAGGAACAACTAAAGAAACTATTTCTTAGCTTGATTGAGCTGTATCTGGTTATATATATGACTACTTCATATACACATTCATATATTTATTATACTGTCTCACTACTTCATATTTTACAAATCTTGAGTTTTGGCACATTTTCTGCAGTAGTCAAGAGGGCTTCTGTAAAAGACTTCAAATATTTGAGTAAGTTTTAAACTCTACCCTCTAACTTCAGCTGCTGTAATTTGATGATGCAATTTTGCTTTCAGCCCATCATATTCTTTGCCACAAGCCATACTGGCAACAGCCATTTGTAATGACAGCTCTCCTACAGAAGGCTGCTGCAGTACTCACACTGGTATCATGCAATTTGGAGTGAATCAAGAGTAATATTATGTTAATATAATTCTGTTCCTCACATTTCTTGTTGTGTCGAGAACTAGAGATTGCAGACATGAGCTGGTGTTCACATCTAAACCTGAATAACTCTTAGCTGTAATTTATTTTGACTTACAAGGAGGTCAGTATTAAAGTACTGTTTAGACAAACCTTGTTGGACTTTTTAAAGAAAAAATTTATAGTTCCAAGAAAGCACAGGATGGAAGGATGTATACACAATACTGATTTCTATCAATATACAAAGCTACAAGGTCTTCATGAAAGAAAGCAGTTTTACAACTAAGTCCTTTCCTAGTCGTAAGAACTGTGAAAATCAAGATAATATCTAAGCATTACATTACATGCACATATGTATTTTATACATATATATATATATACATATGTGTATATTGTATATAAATATTACATATCCTAAATAAACCAGAGCTTAAATTTTGGAAGAACAGATGTTAAACTTGTAACACTACAGCATATTTACTTTCAAAGCAAAGTAAAAACACCGGATTAGTTTCTTGTAACTTTAAATACTAAGGATCTTGTGATTCAATTCAACTTTCAAAAAATTATTCATAGATTTTTAATTTACTCAGATATTTTCTGGGTCTCAGATATTAAAAACAGTTAAGAGAAAAAACTACAGGGCAGTAAAATCAGTTAACGATACACAAGTGTTAAGAGTTTTGTTATCTTGAAATAAGGATCTCTCAGGACCGGAACATCTCTGCATCTCATCCCCATTGTTAAGATTTCTCTTGAAGACTGAAAGAGAAATAATTCTCTTAAACAGTGTGAACTTTCAAAAGAATAGTGTGAACTCTTAGAAAGCTGTCCCTTCTAGCAGTGCCAAGTCCTTTAATAACTCCAGCAGTTGTCTTAATTTTCTTTCTTATAAATAAAAATAAAAGGATGTTAGTAGCAACACAAAAAAAGATGGGGGGGACAGGCTTATAAACACTAGAAGTCTCCTTCAATCAGTGAATACTTCCTTTGCAAAGGTCTTTCCAGGTTTTGGTGGGAGAAGACAGGCTATTTATTTGTTAGTGGGCACAATTTGTAAGAACAGCTGTAATACATGATTAGATCTGACTGTTGAGTGATGTCTGAAGGCATTGCTCAGTGATATTAAAAGCTGGAGAATTTATCTTTCCATATCCACCTTAATGAGTAGTTGTATAACATAAAGTTACAAATATCGGCTTTACATTTTAAGTCTTTCTTTTAAGAGAAAGAAAATACATGCTGTTCCAACACGTGGCATGCCCCATGGCCGTTTCTCGTGGCTAACTATTTTCACAGGCTACTATTGCTATCATGTAGAATTACCACACATCAGACACATAACATCACACCTGCTCGCCATACTTTAAAAAGCATTTTTATGGATTGGTATTCAAAAAGCAGACAATATTTGGCCAGTATTACTTCAAAATTATCATAAACTATTTTCTCCCTGCTGACTTAAGCAGACTAAAAAATATGCTACAAAATGTATCTGAACATCCCTGTAAATGAATGTTGGTATTTTTTGAACCTCCTACTGATAATAGCCTGTAACAAACTGTAGGATTTCTTCATCTAGATACATCATCCTAATTGCAAATCAGCCTTCTAAGAGTCATATAAATTAAGTTTTTGCAAGATTTTTGCAAATTTACTGAACATATTCAAAATTCATTTAACACTTCTTCCCTTTGAACTGACAAACAACAATGAAAAGGGTTTAGTTACAGGGGCTCTAAATGATATGCTGCAGGGATGAGCAAATTTTACTAAGTTATTTGCTGAAAAATCCAGCTGTAGCGAACTCAGATCTATCAAAAAATGTGGGTTAAACTTACTAATTCCAGAGAACGAAAATGGACAAACAGAAAATGGAATCCAGAAACCAAGGGAGATGAGATTGTGTCGTTTACTCGAAGTCCAATCGTTGAGTCTATTTCTACTTTATCCTTCACCACAGGCACCAGAATAGCTATTTCCTATGACAGTATTCTAAACATCATGTTCAGGTATATTCCAGGGTGCATGTTTTTCTTTTTGAAGTTGCTCTATGAATGTTTTTATTGGTCAGAGAAAGTTAGGAAGACTCTATAACCCCTTCCTTAATGAATGCAACACAGAGAATACCAAAATCTGGGCTCTAAACCTTGTCATGTTGAACAGCAAATTTGTATAACTTCGGAAGATAGATACAAGATCCGTTCACAGAACAGCTTAGAAGTTCATGCACAAGAACCATGAAGACAAATCAAGAGAAGTTGCAATTCCTAATGCATGATCAAATACAAAAATAAGTTGTTATAGCACACTTGATGGAAATACTGACATGACTAGAATATTAATGCTATTATTATTAATATTAATGGTTATTAATAAAGGTTGTAAGGAGATTATCTTCTTGTATATAAAGAACACAAATGCTTTCCCTTATGTTCAGGATGCAGAGGGAAACCTGCAGATATCTAAAAAAACCTAAATTTTGATAAAATCATAAAACGGTAATTTATCACTCAGTAGTGACAATGTGTATTGGGTTTGCGTGGCAAGGTTTTGGTAGTGGGGAGGCCACAGGGGTGGTTTTTGCAAGAAGCTGCTAGAAGCTTCCCCCATGTCCAACAGAGTCAATGCCAGCTGGCTCCAAGACAGACCCACTGCTGGCCAAGGCTGAGCCCATCAGCAACAGTGGTAACACCTCTGGGATAACAGAGCTAAGAAGGCAACCTCCCCCCTCAAAAAAACGGAGCTTTTGCAGCCAGAGGAGTGAGAAGAAGTGAGAAAACAACTTTACAGACACCAAGGTCAGTTCAGAAGGAGGGGGAAGAGGTGCTCCAGGCACCAGAGCAGATTCCCCTGCAACCCATGAAGAAGAACATGGTGAGGCAGGCTGTCCCCCTGTGGCACGTGGAAATTAACAGTGGAGCAGATATCCACCTGCAGTTGTTGGAGGACCCCACGCTATAGCAGATGGATGCCCAAAGCAGGCTGTGACCCCATGGGCACCCACACTGGAGCAGGCCCCTGGCAGGACCTGTGGTCCCATGGAGAAAGGAGCCCATGCTGAAGCAGGTTTGCTGGCAGGACTTGTAACCCCATGGAAAGGACCCATGGTGGAATAGTCTGTTTCTCAAGGTCTGCACCCTGTGGGAGGGACCTGTGCTGGAGCAGTTGGTCAAGAACTGCAGCTTGTGGGAAAGACTCATGTTGGAGAAGTTGGTGGAGGACTGTCTCCCATGGGAGGGACCCCAGGTTGAAGCAGGGGCAGAGTGTGAGGAGTCCTCTCCTTGAGGAGGAAGGAGTGGCAGGGACACCGTGTGACGAACTGACTACAACCCCCATTCCCCATCTACTCGTGCCGCTGTGGAAAACGAGGTAGAGGAACTGGAAGGGAAGCTGAGCCTGGGAAGAAGGGAGGGATGGGAGGAGATGTTTCAAGACTTGATTTTATTTCTCATAACTCTACTCTGTTTTGCTTGGTAATAAATGAGATTAATTGTTCTCCAAGTTGAGTCTGTTTTGCCCATGATGGTAGCTGGTGAGTGATCTCTCCCTGTCCTTATATCACCCCAGGAGCCTTTTATTTTATTTTCTCTCCCCCTGTCCAGTTGAGCAGGGGGAATGATAGAGTGGCTTTGGTGGGCACCTGGCCTCCCACCAGGGTCAGTGCACCACACAATGTCACAGCAGTAATCTACTATAGACAACCCAAATTGGGGACCTGAGGTGGAGTAGGTATTTTATGAGTCAATAATAGAATCATTCAAAGCATCACACATAGCAGCAACTGGGAATTTTTAACCATTCAGACATCCATTATGACAACAACATGGCAAAACAAAGACAGTACAGCAATTTATTTGAACGCAGTGGTGGTAATTTATTGATAACTTGTCAATAATCTGTAAGACAGTAATAGAAAGCAAGGTGAAGCAAGAACAATTTTTCTTTTCTAGTTGCTCTTCCAAATGCTATTCTACACAATAGGAAATATATTGTTTAAATAGAAAATGCAAAATTGGTATTAATGGCCACTATTTTAAATTCATAATCAGGTAATTTTGAACTTTTTTTCCCTTCAATTTTCCAAGTTTGACACCAGGTCACAAAAATAAATTATCCACACAGCATTTTTCAGGTTATATGTGCAAGGTGAATCTCCTCATTCCTTTTGCTGTACTTGCATAGTCCACGGAGACTTATGTATTACTTTAATGACTGCATAATCATTCAAAAAGCAGTGTGGAAATTGGCTTCTGGTCTTTTTCACTGTTTTTTTTTTTTTCATTTTAATGGTATCATAAACAAACTCATCATCTCTAAAAGAAATACTTTCTAGAGGTAGTAGAAAAATCCCCATCGGTTAGGTCATCGTAACGAGAGTAACCTTCTGCCCCTCCCAAACCACTCAGGACTCAAGAGTAATCTTAATTAGTGAGCTTTAACAAGAGACTTGAAACTAATTTGTATAAAAAAGGTCTGACTAAGTGGATGAATGAATTACATGAGCTGAAGCCAAACTATCTGTGAAGCCTACGCACAAGGGTGCTTATGTGCTGCAGATTTCAGATAACACCAGTTTCGGCCTAGATTTTCTCGTTCCCAGTTGAGCTATGCTCAGCAATTGGCTTACCTGACCCTCACATAAATGAAAGCATCCTGATAGCCTGCTGTCAGCAACTGCAGAGAACAATTCAGTGGCTAAGGACTCTCCTGACCTTGTTTGCTTTTCCCAGGAGCTTCCACTTGGGGTGAGGAGTACGATCAGAACCCATTAGCATTCTCTGCCCCTCCAGAAGTTATGCAGAGAAGTCATATGAAGGCTGAGCCATCAACTTTCTATCTACTTTCCAAAACTATTCCATTGCACAACAGTCATGCAGACAGGCCTCACACCTACAAATAAATGAACGAGGAACCAGAAGAAGGACTGACATAACCTTCTTTAGGAAACCAATGATTAAAATGTTGCTAATACAGTAGATAGACCACAAAGCTGAAAAACAGAAACCAAATTTATTTCTCTGGCTTGATCATAAATTTGAGCAAGAACTTTGAGCAATCCACTTAGGACTTTAACAAGTTAAATTCTTAAATCCTGAGCAGTCTGAAAAGACCTTCTTAACGTGCCTGTTATGGCCATCCTTCTCTCTAAAATTATCCCAGAGGTGGGTATGCATCAATGGAAAGCAAGAAATCAGAGCATGTGAAATCATTTCACACATTTCTTATTCATATATTCATTGCTCTTGATATATGCTTCTTTCTGATTGGAACAAAATGAATATACTTTTCATTTTCCAGGCATGACTGGCGTGAATGGAAGAATCAGGTATTAATCAAGATACTATTTCAGGCTGTGGGGATTTTGAATGTTCATTGGCAGAGAACCAGACAAGATCACTACGTGCATGCATTTCTTCATAAAATAACTGCTATTCATTCAGAGCCTTGTATCACCATAAATGCTGTCCACTTATGGATATTCACTTACGGTGACCATTTTGAGAACTCATATGCATATTCACTTACTATATCAAGCCAGTCATTGCTCTCCAAAATCAATAAAAACCAAGAGCCTACAACACAGCCTGTCATTATTGTGACTAAACAACTGCCTGCTACTGCTGTCAATGGTTTGGGGAGTTTTCTGCACCAACAGAAGCAAAAGAGAGACGAACTAGCTCACTTAGCTCCTCTGCTATTTTATTTGCTTCTAAAGAAACAAAATCTGAGCAGATATGTGTCTGTACTAACTCAGCTGTGCAGATGCTGCTGCAGCAGCCTTATGAGGACCTTGTGAATGAATTCCTGTAAATTTTTCTCAGTAGTAGAAAAAACTTTTCTATTTATTCTCTCATGCAGTGGCAAAACAAAGTCACAAGTCCACGGCATCCTTGTGCACACATACATAGAAGTCAAACAGCAATAAAAAAGAAACACTAATGTGTGATAACTTACTTATTAGCAGGCTTAACAGATTTACTAGTACTACAAAATTAAGGGAAAAAATATTAAAATATTCTTCCTACAGTTATTATAAATTAAAATGCAGTTTAGTAAAATTGCTGGAGTGCTAGCTGAAAACTTCAATGCATTTGCAAGAGAAAATGAAAAAAAAACAACTGACAGACATTACTACTCACATATTCTGTTTCACAGCTTATTGCAACAAAGGCAGACTTTTACTACAGAAATGAAAGATACACCAAGTTAGAATCAAGACCAGACATATATAATTTAAGCAATTTAAAAAAAGACAGGAAGAAAAATCATGAAATCCCTGACAATCACCGGGCAGAACCCGTACTTAGTCTACTCTTCAATGGACTGAAAATCCAGGCCTAATTTGGAGAATGTGAAGAAAACCATGGCAAGTTCCCAAACCATTTATCCAGTAATACAATCCATGAGCCTTACATGTTCTAGCATGTTCCTCCACTCACTTGCTACAGAAAGTCCACCTCCTTAGAAAATTACGTCAGAAACTGAAAAATCAGAAATACAAATGCATTTGCTTTTGTCCAAATCATTCAAGTCTGATGACTACTGTCTCTTTATCATTCTAGCAGAAAGCCAGATGACCAAGCTACTAGATTCTATCACTGATGTGTTCCCCTAGACATGGCATTAGGGTTGTTCAAAAAAACCCCATAGAATTGAGACTTGTGTCATAAACACTGATCAGTTAGGAACTGCATAGACAGTTATTTCCATCACTTTCCTATGCTCTGTTTCAAAACAGAAAAAAAAATTTACTTATATCCTGGGGTTTGTTATTATTATCAGTTTGTGCCCATTGCCTCTTGTCCTGTCAGTGGCCTCTGCTATTTCCATCAGGTATTTACACACATTGATAAGATGCTCCCAAGCCTTCTCAAGGCTGAACAGTCCCAGCTCTCTCATCTGCTCCTTGACGCTCTAGTCCTTGAGTCATCATCATGACCCTCCACTGGACTTGATCCAGAATGTCCATATCTTTCTTGGGAAGCCCAGAACTGGATTGAGCACTTCAGATGCCTCTCACCAGGTCTGAATAGAGGAAAAGGATCACCTCCCTCAACCTACTGGCAGCATCTGTCCTAATGTAACCCACAAGAGTGCTGGCTGCCTTCGCCACGAGGGTGCATTGCTTGCTCAGTCAGCTAGTGTCCACCAGGACACCAAGGTCCTTTCCTAAAAAGTTGCCTTCCAGCCAGTCAGCCCCCAGCACAGCTGGATGCAAGGCTTTACTGTTTCCCAGGGGCAGGACTTGACATTTTCCATTGATAAAATTCATGACATTTCCTCGCTGTCTGTTTCTCCAGCCTGTCGACATCCCTCTGAACAGCAGTACAACCATCTGGTGTACTCTTTCCAATTCTTTATCTCCTGCAAACTTGTTGAGCACATGTCCTGTCCTATCCTTAGTGAGGATGGTAAATACTACTGACCCCAGTTTTGTACTCTGCAGTATACCGTCAGTTAGCGGCCTCCAGTTAGGTGGTCTTCATGCTGCTATCTGAACTCTTTTGCTCAGCAGTCCAACCAGTTTTTGATTCACTTCACTGTCCCTTTACCTAGTCCTTGCTGCTTCAGTTTGTCTGTAAGGATGTTATGGGATACGGTGTCCAAAGCTTTACCAACCAGAGATAAACAGCCACTGTTCATCTCACCCACCAAGCTAGTCACCTCACCATAGAAGGCTACAAGGTCAGTCAAACGTGATTTCCCCATTGTAAATCTATGCTGACTCTGCCAGCCCCCTCTATTTTTGTAAATGGTTTTCAGTATTGTTTGCTCCATTCATCACTTCAGCAATTGAAGAGAGGCTGCCCAGCCTGAAGTACCCTTGATTTTCCATCTTGCTTCTCCTGAACATAGGAGTGACATCTGCTTCTTCCCACCTGTCAGGAATCCTACTCCCACTCCTGCCCCAAGCTGGTCCCACCAGGATGTTTCAAAAATGACTGAGACTGCTGACAATGGCCAGCTTCCTCATCAACTATGGGTGCATTCCAACAGGCCCCAGGGACTTGTGTATGTCCACTTTGTTTACATGTTCCCTAATCTGATCCTCCCACACCAATGGTAAGTCTTCCTTGGTCTGGACTTTCCAACTGGTTTCAGGATTCCTCAAGGCTGCTCTTACCAGTGAAGACTGCAAGGAAGAACACTTGATTGCCTTGGCCTTTTTAAAGTTCTTTATCAGAAATCTCCTATCCACTCACGTTTTCCCTAGTGGGCTCACATTTTCCCTAGTCTTCCTTTGGCTGCTGATACTCCTGCAGAAGCCCTTAGTGTTGCCCATCATGTCCCTGACCGTATTCAACTACAGGTGCACACTTGGACACTGTGTCTATATTCCTTCCAGGCCATCTACCTCGGTTTGCACCTTGCATGCTTTCCTTTTACATTTGAGGTGGTCATGATCTGTGTTCATCTTGCAGGCCTCTCCTGCCTTTGACTTCCTTTGTGGTGGCATGGTTCATTCTTGAGGTCGGAGGTGGTGATACCCAAAAAATCAACCTCTCCTGGACTCCCCTCCAGGGCCATATCCCATGGGATTCTTCCAAGCAGCTGTCTGAGAAGGTCACCGTTATGATCCTCCCTTTTTTTTTTTTTTTGGTTCCCTTCTCTCAGGATCCTGAATTCCACCAACTTGGGGTCACTGCTAGAAATGCTGCCCCTGACCCGCATATTGCTGACCAGCTCTTTCTCGTTTGTATACATCAGGTTCAGCAGAGCATCTTCTGTCATTGGCTTCTCACTCACCTGTGTTAGAGGATTATCATCAGCACTCTCCCAAAATCTCCTGGAATGCCTGATGGCTGTGCCTTATATCACTGCAGCAGACAGTGGGGTGATTCAAGTCTGCAGGCTATGGACATGAGGCTTCTTTCAGCTATATGAATAAGGCCTCACCTATGCCCTGGGGAGGATTTCTGCTGCCATGGGGGAAAGCTGGTGGTGGGGAAAGCAGGGCTGTGACAGGGTGGGGGGGCTCAGGACAACGCTGGCTAAGGACAGTAGTATCAGGATGGGACACCACCTGGAGACACCCTTTTGCCTCTGCCTCTTTCCATTTTGTGTTTTTCCCCTTTCTCTCTTTCCCTGGATTTTGTTGTCCTCCCTCTATAACCTTGCACATGATGGGGAAATTGACTGGATGGGTGCTAGCGAGTGCAGGGCTACCCTCCCACTTCCTTTTTGTCCCACCAATGTTGCAGTCTGTGGTGTCAGTGCCTCTGGTGAGACCCAGAGATGCATCGTCCACTTCCTTGGGGTGGGGTGGGTGGAGGTGGGAGGAGGTCTTTCTGCCTAGTCAAGGTGGTGCGGAGGGGGATGGGGGGTGGGTGTTCTTCAAGTCCTCTGAGGGGCTGGGACAAGTCCCTAGGGCTGGGATGGAGCGTGTGGTGTGCTGGGCAGTGGTGGGAGGCAAGGGCAGGAGGAGGCGGACAGGCACTGATGACCAAGCACCAGTGCTGCAGGTGTAGTGGGGAGCACAGGGAAAATCAGACACTAACCAAGGCTGGGTCTGGCCAGTACAGGGCACCCTGAGGTGGCAGGCTGTGTAGCCACTGATGTTACTTTGACACATTGCTATAATAGAGAAAAGTATCTGACGTTAAAAATAATACATATTAAGCCTTCAGAATTCAGGAAATTATGTCCATTTTCAGGTTTCACTGATTTCACAGCAAACACTCAGCAATTGCTTTGACATTAGAAAGACAGCAAATTGTTTTCCATCATTCTGTGGCTTGAGAGCTCAGTAGGTTTAATCTTTGCCAAAGGATCACATTAGGTACACTCTGGGTGTATCACACAGGGTACTCTTCTGCAATGATATAGAGTGCTTTTAAATGAAACCCTTTCTGCTGGTTCGACAACCTTGTAAACTAAGAAGACATTAATTTTTCCGCTGTTTTTTTCAACTCCCTTTATAAAAACCCCAAAACACAATTCTGTTAATGCCACAGCAGTTACAGATTCATCAGTCAGAATTTCCACTACAGACTCTTACTCTCAACACAAAAAAAATGTGTTTAGATATTAACATTAGTTTCAGATTGTTTTCTAAGACTAATTGTAAACTATTTCTAAGCCAGGACAACATAAAGAAAAAAAATTAAAGCTTAATGTCTCCCAGTCTTTTGTTCCCGTATGTTGCATAAAACAAACAAACAAAAAAACAGCCTGTGTTTTGCAGTTTGAAGAGAGATTATCCAAAATTTTTAGTTTTAACCTTTCGCTCACTTTGATGAAAGAAATGATATATTCATCTTTGAAAACTCGTTACTGCAAATTAGTATCCCTTGTGTCCTGGTTTCAGCTGGGAGAGAGTTAATTTTCTTCAAGAAAGTCAGTATGGGGCTGTGTTTGGGTTTGTGCTGGAAGCAGTGCTGATAGTGCAGAGATGTTTTTGCTGTTGTTGGGCGATGTTTACACAGAGCCAAGGACTTTTCGGCTTCTCGCACCGTTCCGCTGGCGGGATGGCGGGGGGTGCACAAGGAGTTGGGAGGAGACAGACAGGACACCTGACCCAAACTGACCAAAGGGGTATTCCATACCATATGACGTCATGCTCGGTTTATAAGGGGCTTGGGATGAAGA
>VWZZ01008125.1:76397-89563 GCA_013399095.1 Psophia crepitans
GGGGAAGTGGCAGAGCGGAGCGGCGGAGTGCCACCCTGCGAGCGGGCTGGGCCGGGCCGGGCCGGAGGCGGCCCGACCCTCCCTGGGGCCGCCGTGGCCGCGGCTGTCGCCATATGGCCTGAGGCGGCTGCCGCCGGCCCCCTGGGAAGCGCTGGCTCTCGGTAAAAGGGCTGTGCGGTGGAAGTAAAGGTCTTGCCAAGGTAAACCTCCTTTAGGGAAGTGCTACGCGGTGTGCCTCTGTTCAGCATCCTGTCACTGAGTGTCGTGTAGTCCCAGTGTCATGTCTTAACTGTGTTTGCACTAAAGTTTTGCAGGTGATTTTAGAGGATCTACCAAAATCTCAGCTGCCTATCTCCTGGATAGCAAAGATACGGTGTTGCCCTGTTTTCTTGGAGGTGGAAGGGCTGAGAATAAGAAATTGATGCGTTAGAGCTAACTTCTGCCTCTGTAAGAAGCTTCATGTGGCATATTTCTTCCAGAATTTTTTTTTCTGTTCTGTAGCATGAATTACTTAGGTGTGTTTCACTTGTGATGCGTTTGGACTACACATTTGTAATTCATTGTGTACAATGTCTAACACAGCTAAGTCAGCTTCTTTACACTGTTGCTGCAGCACCTAAAGAGTAGCTGACAATTCTGCTGAGCATGTGTTGTATCAGGATCTGTAGAATGGCATTGTGCACTTCCAGGACTTGTAGGTAATACACGGTATGGTTAAAGTTACTATTTGCCATTAGCAGGACCGAAATGGCAGATTATACAAGCATTCTCAGATTACACTTGTATTTAAAGTAAATTTTACGTTCTAGACATACAGTAACTCTGGAAGATGTGGATTTACAAGTCAAGAATTTGGTGAGAGGTAGCCTATTTGTCAGAAAAAATGTAGCCTGATAATACATAAAGATATTTACTCACCGTGTATTACAAGTTTTTGTTTCTTGGTATTTACAAATGTAAGGTCAAGTGTGAGTGATTTCACATTGAAATATGCCAGTGAATCACCAAAAAAAGAGGGAAGTATTTCATTCATTAATGAGGCAGGAATTTTTTTGATTGATCAAATTCAGGTGGTGAGTGATCAAGTTCAGAGGTGAAAGGCATCACTGCAAGGGATGAACAAAGAAGCATTATGTGACTGAGGAATGACCAAAGAGGTCTTCAGAAAAAGATGGAACACAGTGAGTGTCTGTAGAAAAGATGGGAAAAATTCAGTAAAGACACTGAGGATGCTGTCCCTTCTTATAGTTCAAACACCACCCTATCCTAAGAGAAAACTGAAAGTGAGTTCTTAGATGTTTCCAGAGGTGGGAGCTTTCATCAGCGCTCAGACAAAAAGTAGGCACTCACCAAAAACAGGTCCATCCAAGATATAAGGTAGTACAGACACTGAAGTAATGGATGCCATCTCATCAAGAAGGATGGAAGGTCAGGCTGGCTAAAAGTAGTATGGAGACCTAGTGTGAATAGATTAAAGAATTTTTTTCCCATTTTATCACCTATGCCTTTTCATAAACACCAGAGCTGTATTAATTACTATGGTGACTAGTCACAAAGTCTGAAATAGGTATGTTCTTTACCAATACTTGGATCTCCTCTGTGTATTTATTAAAGTTACTGAGATACTTTTCTAAGAACACATTTTACTAGTAAGAAATATGCATCTTCCTCTAATAAATGTGAAATGGTGGAATTTGAGCATCAGTAAGGTCATGATTTTAGAAAGTCTAATGTTTTAAACAAACTATTGAATTTTTCTTACGTATTCTTCCAATTTACTAAGGGAAAGATTTACTATAATTACAAAGCAGCTTTATACTGTACACCTTTGGAATTCCACCATCAGCCAGTGCTAGGGATCATACAAATTTCTTCCCCCATATCAAATAGGCATGATGGTGGTTGTTGCAGAAAGGACTTTGTGACCCTTATACAGTTGATCCTTAGCTGGATTTACACTAGTTCTGTGTAAGGCCTTGTAAATTAAGCTGTATTATAGTTACATATTCCAGATTTTAATTCTGACAAAGGCAGACTTCTGCTATTAATTAATATCATAAACTATAATGACATGCTAAATGATAGAGTCTTAAGAAATTATCGAGTGATAGATTTCAAAGTTTCTTTTACCAATTCATGTTTTGTTTACAGGACGAACAAATAGTCTAAGAACAGTGTTTCCCTTAATGTTAATTGACCTTTATTTTCATTACTTCCTGTTACATGTTTTGATACCAGTAACTTAAAAAAAAAAAAAAAGGATGTCCAAAACTTTTTTTGTTCTGAAGTGTCTACAACATTCCTATAAACTGTATTGGCATAGGTAGAAGTTGCGACAGCATATGTTTTGTACAGATAAGATACACTTGTTTGGCTTATTTCTGAATGGGAAGGATAATTACTTACCGCTTCAGTTCTGTATAATTCAATGGCAGGATTTGTTCTGGTATTACTGTCCAGGTGAAAACAAAAAACACCTTCACACTCTTCATGGAAAGTTTTGTTAGTACAGTGTAAAAACCAACCTTTTGGTTCCAGTACTAAAAGGAAGTAAAGTGTATATGTGTTTTGAAATGAAAGGACATTTAGTTGGCTGATGATTTAACTTCTTACCACCAAAGAAACTTCAAAGTTGAGTATTACTGTTATTAAAATCTATACTTCCAAGGAAGTAAAACAAATAAAGGACGGTGATGTTTGTCTCCTTTCTGTCAGCTTTTGTATTCGTTGGCTGATTTCAGAGAATTTGGAAACAGTAGAGACTTCAAAAGTTTTTTGCTTTTACTGTCAGTTGGTGAAAGAATAGTGCCTCCATGAAGCAGTGTGCTCCCAGCTGTTCTGATCTAATAGGGAACAAAGAATGAAAAAGTCATACTGTTTAGGTGACTACAAATAGGATCTGAAGTTTCTGTACAGTGGTAAGGATCCTGGATGAAAAGAAGAGGGAGCTGTGGCTGCTGTGATGAGATGAAATAAGACAGAAAAATACAAGAAATCAGTCATAGTTATCAACTATTCATGGAATGATTAGTTTAGATGTTCCATTCATAATTTATTTTGGTTTTTTAATGTAAGGTTGTTTATATCAGTGTAACAGCTTCAGAAACTCATGTTATTTACATGTTAACAAATGGCTATTGAGCCAAAAGTGTATAAATGTTTTTTTCTCTAATTACATGTATCCCTAAATAGTAAAGCAGAAAGAAAGATCTTGGCAGAATCAACAGATAGCAGGGTCCAGTAATTTTAAGAAGCCACTGGCTTGTTGCTGGCAAATATCATAGTACAGTTTCAGTGTGACTGAAAAGTTAAGATTGAAGAGCATTAAAAATACACTTGTAGTTCAAGCATCCCATTTCTGCGTGGGATT
The DNA here is from genome assembly GCA_013399095.1 of Psophia crepitans. Lineage (NCBI taxonomy): Eukaryota > Metazoa > Chordata > Aves > Gruiformes > Psophiidae > Psophia > Psophia crepitans. The sequence goes on from VWZZ01008125.1 coordinate 79,768, forward strand.
ATTACGTTTTAATTTCTGTGCCCGAGGAAGAGTTGCAGGGGAGGAAGTACAGATTGCAGGAAGTTAGAACAAAGTAGCATCATAGAATATCCTGAGTTGGAAGGGACCCATGAGAATCATCAAGTCCAGCTCCTGGCTCCACACAGGACCAGCCCAATCAGAGCAGATGACTGAGAGCATCATCAAGACACTTCTTGAACTCAGTCAAGCTCAGTGCTTGTGATCACTTCACTGGGGAGCCTGTTCCAGTGCCCCACCACCTTCTGGGTAAAGAACCTTTGCCTGATTTCCAACCTAAACCTCCCCTGTCACAGCTTGATGCCATTCCCTCGGGTTCTGTCGCTGGTCACCAACAGGAGGAGATCAGCGCCTGCCCCTTTGCTCCCCCTTGTGAGGATGCCGTAGGCTGTGAGGAGGTCTCCCCTCCCTCAGCCTTCTCTTCTCTAGACTGAATGAACCAAGGGACTTCAGCCTCTCTTCATATTTTTTCCCCTCTAGACCCTTTACCATCTTAGTTGCCCTCCTTTGGACACTCTCCAATAGTTTTATGTGTTTCTTGTACTGTGGTGCCCAAAACTGCACACTGTACTCGAGGTGAGGCTGCACCAGTGCAGCCTAGAGTGCGACAATCCCGTCCCTAGAGTTGCTGGCAATGCCGTGCTTGATGCACCCCAAGATACGGTTGGCCTTCCTGGCAGCCTGAGCACACTGTTGGCTCGTGTTCATCTTGTGTAAACCAAGACTCTCAGATCTGTTTCAGTGTGGCTGCTCTCCAGTGCGTTATCCCCCAGTCTGTATGTACAGCCAGGGTTGCCCCAACCCAGGTGCAGAATCCAGCACTTGTTCACAGTAAAACAGTGAAGACTAGAATTTTTGAGAAAGAGGAGGAAAGGTTGGATCGCTGGGCAGAGGCCAACAGGATGAGGTTTAATGTGGCAAAGTGCCGGGTCCTGCACTTTGGCCACAACAACCCCAGGCAGCGCTACAGGCTGGGGGCGGGGTGGCTGGAAAGCTGTGTAGAGGAAAAGGACCTGGGGGTGCTGATTGATGCTCGCCTGGACATGAGCCGGCAGTGTGCCCAGGTGGCCAAGAAGGCCAACGGCATCCTGGCCTGTATCAGGAATAGTGTAGCCAGCAGGAGCAGGGAGGTGATCGTCCCCCTGTACTCAGCCCTGGTGAGGCCACACCTCGAGTGCTGTGTCCAGTTTTGGGCCCCTCACCACAAGAAAGACATCGAAGCCCTGGAGCGTGTCCAGAGAAGGGCAACGAAACTGGTGAAGGGGCTGGAGCACAGGTCTTATGAGGAGCTTCTGAGGGAACTGGGCTTGTTTAGTCTGGAGAAGAGGAGGCTCAGGGCAGTCCTTATTGCCCTCTACAACTACCTGAAAGGAAGTTGTGGTGAGCTGGGGGTTGGCCTCTTCTCGCAGATAACTAGTGACAGGAGTAGGGGGAACGGCTGCAAGTTGCGCCAGGGGAGGTTCAGGTTGGAGATGAGGAGAAATTTCTTCTCGGAAAGGGTGGTTGGGCATTGGAACAGGTTGCCCAGGGAGGTGGTGGAGTCACCGTCCCTGCGGGTATTTAAGGAAAGGTTAGACGCGGTATGGAAGGACATGGTTTAGTGGGTAATAGGTGGTGGGGGGTCGGTTGGACTGGATGATCCTTGAGGTCTCTTCCAACCTTAATGATTCTATTCTATTCTAAAGTGCAGTATGTCTTACCATTTTCTACTTGTCACTTTGTTTTATACAAGGAAAAACATAACTTGTAGAATGAAAAAGTTCAGTTTTGCAAGTACTATGTATCAATTGCATACGATCATGGTTTTGCAGGGTTTGTCTGTATTAAGTCTTAATTATATTCTCATTTTGTGTTTAATTTTATAGGCAGGCTGAAAAAAACCAACCTGTTGCTGTTTTGTATCTGTTTCTTATTCTGAAAGAATTTTCATGTGTCTTGTCAAGGAATAGCTTCCCAAGATAGGCTTTTATGGAAACATTTGCTAGATGGCAGCACATAATCATCAACTGCTGTGGACAAGGGTACATTTAAAGGGAGACAGCTCATGTTTAATGTGAAAAATGATCATTGTTGATCAGCAGTACAGAGTAGTATGAAACTGAAACTTCTGAATGGGTACCAACTCAGAACTGTGGAATTATTTTTTTTTTCAGAACCCATGCTTCTTAAATTATGTTCTGTTTTTGCAGTCCTGCTCTGCTACCAGTATTGTGTGATTACAACAAATACAGTTATTTCTCTGCTCCCCCCCTTTTTTTTGTTGTTGTAATAAAATTCTGCTTACAACTACCTCAAACCATTAAGCTGCAGAAAGTTCCTGAAGCTGATGCAAATGATCTCTGTGTAAGAAAAGTCTGTTTTGAAAATAAGTGTTTTAATATGTTTCTACACTAGTGCTGTAATGGCTGAAGTTGAGTGTTAGTAAGACATCATATTATGTAGAGCATGTTTATATCTTCTCATAGTTAAGGGTTGTTTCTGTCCATTGGATATATGAACTGAATTTGCCAAACTTGTTTGAGTATGGAAACTTTTGTATCAGGTGAATTTTTCTCTTAAATTTGTATTTATTAAGCAATGGCATGTGTCCAAAATAATTTCTTGCTATGAAAATGTTACAGACCTCTTACTGAATTAGAAAAGGTTGAGCTTTATTTACAAAGCTATGGGGTTTTAGGTAGTAAAAGCTGATGTCTACATAATGCTTGTCATCGATGACTGTTCTTTTTTTTTTCTTCCTAAAAAGATAGAGTCAAGATAACAGTATAGATTCAGAGTAATGTATGTGCACACACATTTTTTCAGTCTGCTGAACAAAGTGCAGATTTAAAAAAAAAGTTATCATAGAATGTAGAGAGCTTTGTGACAAAGCTCAAGGTGGTGGATTCCATTCAGTAGTGTGCTGTGATACTCAGTACTCGGGCCCTTTTGTTTACTTTTTAGAGGTAGGACTGATGCCCTGACCTCTGAGTTGTCTGGACTGCAATTTAGATGAATGATGTGTTCACAAAGCAATCTCAATGTATGGCTAAGAATTTAGACTCGTGTACAGCAAAGTCAAAGATAGTGTGGCCCATTATGAAAAAAATAACCTTAACTCATGAAGAAGGACTGACACAGACTGCAGTCTCAGACACTGAGAGATATATCTGTATTTCTGTAAAACTCGTCTTTTATCACAGGGCAAACAGAAGCAAATGTATATTTGGAGATACTTGTATAAAGGCTGAGTTGGCCTGCTGTAGCATGGGTAGGTGTCATATTTGTCATTAGGTGGTCAGACACAGCTAAGATCACAAATGTAAATAGAAAAACACTTACTAGAATTGCATTTATACATGCCTTCACTCAGAAAGTGTTGAAAAATCGAGTACATGCTTTCAAAAGCAGATCACTTCTGGGGACCAAAGTTTCTGTATAGCAGTAAAAAAACCACATGGTCTGACTGGGCTATCAAGTAGATTTGATAAAGAATGGGGAGGAGGGAATTTGAGAGAGTCATGCGTTATTCCTGAGGCTGAATTGACTTGTGTAACCAGGAACTGCGTAATGATTGTTGTAAGGTGCATTAGATCTGAAAAAACTGATTACTTAACCCGTGCTAGTTCTCAGTGCATTATATATTTCTGTTACTGATACAATAGGTCCAGCATGGTTGTATAAATGTCAATCTAAAGCTGATCTAAAATGAAATTAACTTAATTCTTTTTGGTCATTGAGTGATCACCATTTTTGCTGAGAAACATTCATACAAAGTGAGTTTAAGGCTTCTCCATGATATTTGTTTGCACATACTTCATCTTCCTTATTTCCAGCCTTCAGCATGATGACTGCCACATCCTTAGATCTGATATGCTTGTCTGTGCTTTCATTGATTTAAGATGATAATTTAGACATACAATTCAAGATTTTGTTCATTAATGAGTGATTTTTTTTTTCCCGAAGATGGAGCTTCTCACTCTCCTTGCTCCTCACTCATTCCAGCTACATGGTCCTGCCTCCATGTCCTGTGAGCAGAATAAATTTTTTACTAGGGTGGTTTTCAGTTACTGTTTCAAGGTAGCAGGGTCTTCGAGGGAGCAAGAGCAGCAGGAACATGGGGCCAGGGATGAATGGGGGTGGAGAAGGGATGGGCATGGACTGTCCCCCTTCCACCACAGCAAGCTGTTCATTTGACTTGGGGAGGCTGGTATAACTCTTGTTCTTCATCTCAATTAAGTGTTTATCTTTAGGCAGTGGCATTTCAGTGAAATAAGATTTGGGGAGGGTGTTTAACCAGCAGAACCTAAAACAGTTATCATGATTATATCCTGTGCAATTGTGTTTTCTGTAACATAAACACCTGCCACACATGGGTGGTTCAGGCTACAAGGGTGGGGGAACTAGAGGGTTCAAAGAGGAACCCAAAGGAGCCCTTTTATTTGTCTGATCTTGATAATTTTACATAATGCATTCATTGGAGAGTAGTGACAAAACGTCTTGAAAGTATAATGTCACTGTTATACTTAAGTAAGTTTATTTTTTGAAAATGTGATGAAGGGTATGTTATAGGGGGGGGAAAATTATTCTCTTATCTGTTGCAAAAGAACTCTTAAAGAAAGTTGCAGTCCAGTAACAAGTAAAGGAAAATGTAATTTTCAGGAGTCGTATTTCCCACAGTAATAAGAGAATTAAACAGTTAGGCCTTCTTTCTTCGGTTTTCTTTAAATTTCGTTAAATGTCTTTAAAATTGCATTTCACTATCATGAACAAGCTGATGTGAACATTCAATTTTTAGTGCATTATATCAAAATGGCTAGTGTTAACTAAGGTATGTTGTGCTATATTTAATGGCATACCTGGACTTTATTTACCAATGGTATAAAAGAATCCTAAATGGAAACTTTGGAAATAACTGTGCTGTTATAAGGTGACTGAATGCTGTAGGCATTACAGTGTTTAAAGCAGTCTGAAATACTGGGCAGCCAGTCCAGTGTGATCCAGGCTTCTCTTTGAAATAAAGTAGCTGCCCCCAAAGATCTGTTTTGTGGGCTGTGGGGGAATCTAGGAGTCGTTTAGGGCAATTTATATTTTTGTCTACTGACTATATAGCTGACTGAAGGGGAGGTAAGACATGAAGTGAGACATCTGACCAGTTACTCAGTATTGGACCGAGCTGTGGGATATCCTACTGCTCATAATTCAAAATATCGTGTTTTCTTTCAAGGCATGCCTCTGATGGGGAAAATGCTGTATTTTTTGTTTAATGGCTTAGCTGTTAGAAAACTTCCCAGTAGTTGAGAATGGTGGTGTATGGGTTCCCTCTGTCTGAGATGAGTTGAATTCTGTGATCTCAATGACCAGCAGAGTGCACTAATCACAAATACTAACAAATGCTCACACTGGGCTACTGTCCGGCAAAGAAGGGAGATTTTGTGGGGTGAGGGGAGCCTGGTCATGTATTTCACCAGTCAGAGCATTTCCGTAGGAGAAGTCCTTGGCACTGCTCCAAAGGCTGCTTATTCAACAATTAGCATAAAATACATGAGCTCCCTCAAAGGAAATACTGGAACTCAGAACTTTTTACCCCTGAGGAAATTCTTCTTGCTGGTCTACAGATGAGTTCCCTTTTGCTATGTTGTCTCTGCGTTGTGAGCCTCATTTGTTCCAGTACCTATCCAATGTGCTGGCCAAGCCCCTCTCTTGAAGTAGAGTCATTTGGTCTAGACTCCCTCACACTGAAGCAGGCCTATAACTTAAGGCTTTTCAATTCTGGTAAGTGCTCCAACATCTAGACTATTCCTCAGAACACGAGTTCTGGTACTGTTCTGAGCTATCTGCTGGTATGATTAAGCTATATCAGAGAGACTTTGTCTCTTGAGCAACATAAGTCAGCTTTAGGTTCACGATGACCACTTGAAAATTGTTCTTAAGTTAAAGTGGTAAGCACTTAGATACTCCTGAAAAAGTGCAGGTGCCTAGGATACTCTGTGGTCAAAATTGAAGCTGTGGCTGAGTTTTGGCACTGCCAAGATCTGAGTATCCCTGGCTTGTATGTGATCTTAAATACTTGCTTGAAGCTGATCATACAGTCTCTCCAGCTCAGAGGTCCCCTGTACAAGACATGGAGCTGTTGGAGCAAGTCCAGAGGAGGGCCACAAAGTTGATCAGAGGGATGGAGCACCTCTCCTATGAGGACAGGCTGAAGGTGTTGGGCTTGTTTAGCCTGGAGAAGAGAAGGCTCTGGGGAGACCTAATTGCCACCTACCAGTACCCAAAGAGACCTACAGGCAAGACAGAGAGGGGCTGTTTACAAGAGCAGAGAGTGATAGAACAAGGGGGAATGGATTTAAGCTGAAAAAGGGGAAGTTTAGATTAGATATGAGGAAGAAATTCTTCCCTGTGAGGGTGTTGAGGCAGTGGAACAATTTGCCCAGAGAAGCTGTGGATGTCCCCTCCGTGGAAGAGTTCAAGGCGAGGTTGGATGGGGCTTTGGGCAAACTGGTCTAGTGAAGGGTGTCCCTGCACATGGCGGAGGGGGTTGGAACTAGATGGTGTTTGAGGTCCCTTCCAACCCTAACCATTATATGATTCTGTGTCACTGAAATCAGTCTGAAGTCTTGGAAAGGTATATAAACAAGTCATGAGAATTGAGAAAAAGTAAATTTCTACACAATTTGAAACCAAATAGCTAATCTATTCCATGAGTTTATTTCTCAGTATACTGGCAAATCACTCTGTTTGCAATAAATTACAAGTCTGTGAAAAGCTAAAAAGCAAATAGGACATTCTCTTTAAACTCTGAAATACTTGGCAGCAGTCATTTTAGCTCTATGCAAATGCATGTAAAAATTCTTGCATTGCTTGTGTTACTAATAAATAATTCTAAGGACAGCAGTTTCTTGAAGAAGGAAATTGTGCTAGATTGGGCTTGAATTCTGCTTAAAACAGTTCAAGTGTTAAATTACTGACATTCTTTTACAGACCATGTAAATGTCCTAAGGAAAAGGTCTTTTGAAAGCTTATGAAATTTCCAAACTTATACTCTGTGAGATAGAATTCTGAGGAATTGTGGCTTTTTTTTTTTTTCTTTTTTTGCCTAGGAACTGTTCCAGCAGCTGTTTCTAAAGTGGTGTCTGGAGTTGCCACATCATCAGTTGTACTAATATTAACAGCAAATTCTGCTCTGCTATTCACACAGATTTTGTTTCTGCAGATTACTGAAGCAATTAAATATGGCAAACTATGCAGTTTTTTGCTTCTGGCAATACTGTATACAACCGTTATCAAACTCCTGTACTTAAGGACAGAAATGAAAACTTTTCCTTAGCTCAAGTGGTTCATATAAAGCGTGTGTGGTAGGCCACGTAGACTAGTAAGATGCTCTCATAAAACAAAACATCTGTGGTTCCTTGGTGTGGTAGTGTACAATAATGAAAAAAACATGTAAACACGGTTATGGGAAACTTTGTAACCTTTATTTTAAAGCAACTGTGAGATACTTGCAGTACACAGTATAGTCTTTTATTGTATGTAATTTATGGGTATATATGCATGCATAAAATAAAATTTTAAACAATGGTTCTATTACAGTAAATGTGTTTAATTGCTTACTGCTGTCGTTGCAGACATCTTTCCACAACCTTTGCATAGCTGGGCCTGAAGCTTGCTGCCAAACGAAGAAGGAAGCAAGGCTAAAATGGATGTAGAAGGGAAGGAGTGGTGTTGGATTTTTTCCTAACATCATTTGTGTACTTGGGGGGGTGGAGAGTGTTCCTAGAAGGAAAACAGTATCAATCATGTATTCATTGCAAATTGCCAGTTGGTATGGCAATGATAAAATTCCTTTCAGTTTGTCTTATGCTATGGAGATCAGCAGTGAAAAGCCATTAAGTGAAAAGTTTTTTAGTTAGGGTTTTCAGCACAAAAGCAGCCAGCTACTAAATTCACTGACTTTTTTGATTGTCCTTTAAGTCATAGAAGAGAAAGAGATTTAAAATTCTTCTACTGATTTTATATGGAAAAACAAATCTACCCAACATTACATTATTTCCGTTGCAAAGATGGGTCACAATGAGACATGTTTATTCATGTGGCATTGGGTACCAAATGAAGTGTGTCTGTGTGTGTATATAGATATTCAAAACTAGCTACTTAGAATGTAAACCAATTTTCTTTTTTTTTGGAGTGCAAATATTCTGTTCTCTTTTTGTGTGTGTGTGTGTATTTTCTGTTCTGTAGTCACCTTAGTCACGCATTTCTGTTCTGTAATTTTTGTGTTGAGTTAAAGAGGTCAAAATTAGGTCCAGCAGAATATTTATGTGATGGCTCTCAGAACTTCCATTTAAATCATCAGTAAGCTTGGTACTGAGATCTCTATGACACCAAAAACAGGCTAGGGGCTCTGCTTCACAAATTCGAGGGTACTGTCTAGAGATCTGTTTGGGTTCATTTGTGTTGGAAGCTAGTTTATTGTATGATTGTAGACTTGTTTAAATTGTTTTTATCTGTGGTCAAGAAAACATTGGATATAAAGTGCTCACAGCAGCTGAATTGGACAGCTGTCAATTTAATATACTACTATATAGCAGCTTGGTATGATGAGAAGTTAAATTGGAAGGTCTTTAAAATTGATACAATATGAAAGAGTTCAATCTCAATAATTCATTACCCTAACTAGGAGCAGAAACGAGTACTAGTCCAGCAGGAGCTGAAAGCGAGTAGTAAAATCTGAGGGACTTTTTGTTTGCTGTTTTTAATCAATCAAATGTTTGAATTAGTGTTTGTTGTTCTCCTTAAAGATACTATGTTAAGGTTAGGTGCAATTGTAAGCAGTGAATCTGGAATAGCTTAGTTTGGAAGCTATTTTAGAAAAAGAATGCTATCTTACGATTTGGCTTACTTAGTTTCCAAATAACTATAGTAATGAGAATAAGCCTATAAGTTTCAAATAAAAATCTCCAAACGTGCTTTAAAATGGCTATAAAATTGTGTTTATTCCTTCATTATTTCTGTTCTCTTTTTTTCTTTTGCAGGTCAGGAGTTATTAGCTCATTTCCCCAGATTCTGACCTTGATAATTTCAGTAGAGAATGAAAACTAGCCAGCAAAATAAAATTGACCAATGGAAAACAAAACTTATTCCTCAAGGTATAGCTCTTAGTAGTTTTTAAACTAAAAACATTGAAATAACATTTATTTTGTCTTGAAAGAAAGTATTCACAAGAAAGCCCACCCCTTTTAAAAAAAAGTTTTTTAAAGCTAAAGGTGGAGCAAGGCAAACGGAAATGAGGTTTTCTATAGAAGCAATACATACACTGTATCACTAACATAGAGCAACCAGTAAATGAATAGAACAGAATAGAATAGAATCATTAAGGTTGGAAGTGACCTCAAGGATCATCTAGTCCAACCATCCCCCCACCACCTATTACCCACTAAACCACATCCCTAAGTACCACATCTAACCTTTCCTTAAACACCCTCAGGGATGGTGACTCCACCACCTCCCTGGGCAACCCGTTCCAATGCCCGACCACCCTTTCCGAGAAGAAATTTCTCCTCATCTCCAACCTGAACCTCCCCTGGCGCAACTTGCAGCCATTTCCCCTTGTCCTGTCACTAGTTATCTGCGAGAAGAGGCCAACCCCCAGCTCGCCACAACTTCCTTTCAGGTAGTTGTAGAGGGCAATGAGGTCTGCCCTGAGCCTCCTCTTCTCCAGACTAAACAGTCCCAGTTCCCTCCGCCGCTCCTCAGAAGACCTGTGCTCCAGCCCCTTCACCAGTTTCGTTGCCCTTCT
>VWZZ01008125.1:89695-172919 GCA_013399095.1 Psophia crepitans
CCCTTCCCCACAACTTGGTGTCATCTGCAAACTTACTGAGGGTGCACTCAATTCCCTCATCCAAATCATCAACAAAGATGTTGAAGAGGATGGGATATCTGAATCAGTGGTTAGGGGAACGTTTTTCATTAAATTTGTAGCCATTATGATGTATCAGGTAGATGACATCTTAAAACTTCTTATTGTGATAACAGGCTGGCTTCATTATTTTCAGAATGAGCTATACTTTTGGGGATCCACCCAAGGATACTGAGGGAGCTGACAGAAGTGCTCACCAAGCCTCTTTCCATCATTTATCAGTAGTCCTGGATAACCAGGAGGTCCCAGTTGGCTGGAGACTATCAAATTTGACACCCATCTACAAGAAGGATTGGAAGGAGGATGCGGGGAAGTACAGGCCTGTCAGTCTGACCTCAGTGCCAGGGAATATTATGGAGCAGATCGTCTTGGGTGCTATTACATGACATGTATACAATAACCAGGTGATCAGGCCCAGTCAGCATGGGTTTCTGAGAGGCAGGTCCCGCTTGACTAACCTGATCTTTTTATGATGGCATGACCCACTTAGTGCATGAGGGAAAGGCTGTGGATGTTGTCTACCTGGAGTTTAATAAAGCCTTTGACACCATTTATCACAGCATTCTCCTGGATAAACTGGTTGCTCATGGCTTGGACTGGCATACTCTTTGCTGGGTAAAAAACTGACTGGGGGGCCATGCCCAAAGAGTTGTGGTGATTGGAGTTAAATCCAGTTGGTAGACAGTGACAAGTGGTGTTCCCCAGGGCTCAGTACTGGGGCCAGTTCTGTTTAACATCTTTATCAATGATCTGGATGAGAGAATTGAGTGCGCCCTCAGTAAGTTTGCAGATGATACAAAGTTGGATGGGAGTGCTGATCTGCTTGAGGGAAGGAATGGTCTACAGAGGGATCTGGACAGGCTGGCTTCATGGGCTGAGGCCAACCATATGAGATTCGACAAGGCTCAGTGCTGGGCCCTGCATTTGGGTCACAACAACCCCAGGTAATGCTGCAGGCTTGGGACAGAGTAGCTGGGAAGCTGTCTGGAGTAAAAGGATGTGGGGGATTTAGTTGACAGCCGGCTGAACACCAGCAGTGTGCCCAGGTGGCCAAAAAGGCCAACAGCATCCTGGCTTGTATCGGGAATGGCGTGGCCAGGACTAGGGAAGTAATCTTGCCCCTGTACTCAGCTCTGGTGAGTGCTGCACCTCAAGTACTGTGGTCAGTTTTGAGTCCCTCACTACAAGAAAGACATTGAGGTGCTCCTGCACATCCAAAGATGACCTTTTCACTCTCCACAGCTGTCTGAAAGGAGGTTGTAACAAGGTGGATGTTGGTCTCTTCTCCCAAGTAGGAAGTGGTGGAGTGAGAGTAAATTGCCTCAAGTTGCGCCGTGGGAGGTTTACATTGGATATAAGGAAAAATTCCTTCACCAAAACAGTTGTTAAGAATTGGAGCAGGCTGCCCAGGGAAGTGATTGAGGCACCATCCCTGGAGGTATTTAAAAGATATGTAATTTGGTGCTTAGGGAAATGGTTTATTGGTAGACTTGGCAGCGTTACATTTACTGTTGGACTCTCTGATCTTAAAGGTCTTTTCCTACCTAAACGATTTTATGATTCGTCTTTGCTCTTTTATGAGGGTACATTAGAAAAAGTCTGAGGTCATGTACAGATATGCTAATGTAGGAAGGGACAAGTGAATAGAGACTGGTTGCATGAGAGGCTGGTAAGAATTGTTTTGAATAGCAACTGGTTCAAAGGAATGAATAAAGGATTTCATCCAGAGGCAAAAATCACTGGGGGACTGCTGCAAAGGAAATGAGTACCATAGGAGCAAGAGAGCATAACTTACACTTAGTTGCATGATGAAATAGGAATTCCAGATAATATAAAACACAAAGGGCAGTTAAGGTGATTGCTTGCTCGTGGAACAGTGCAGAAATAACAAAAATGTTGAAAGGAAGGAAAGAGAGAGAGAGAGAAGTTAATTCTTTAAATATTGCAGCAGTCAAAAATGATCGGTGGGTAATGAGATGTGTTGGACAAGAGGAAATAGGATGGGGAATGAGGGGAGCTCGTAAGGAGGGAAAATCAGTGTTTGCTATGGAAAAACTGGGTATTTGAAGAAGAAAGGAGCAGAAGGAGTCCCCCAGGAGAATCAGCACTTGGTGTGGGAGAGAAGTTTTAAATGGGTGGACAGTAAATATACCATACCTAAAATAGATGAGTAATGTGAGTGCACTTGTTCTGTTACAAGGAAGAAGATTTTGCAGGAACCTTTGAGCACTGCTCTAAGTTGTTAGTAATTAATACTGGGATAGTTACACAACCTGCTGTAGATCTAGTGTCTTGGCAACAGATGGAAAACTAATTCCTTGAAGGTATAGTTTTCAAACAAAAGATTAGTGTATGTCAGACATCTGGCAGGAATAGTTTATGTTCTTTATTCCTTCTACTTTTCATACTTGTTCTTTTCCCCAGTTTCTACATTACATCATGAAGAAACTTACAGGAAGAATGCAGATTATTAGATTTTCATCTTTTTTTTTCTCAAACACTTTCCCATGTGTTTGTGTTCATGAAAAATTCTCATCATTAAATCAATTTTTTTAAAACTATTCTTGGGTAATAAAGAACACTAGCTAGTGTAGCAAGCTAATTCTTCATTCCCACCAGAAAGAGTTCTTCCTGTTCTTCCAAAAAGACTGAAAAGTAGGTTATATGGTAGTGCTGTTAAAATCCCTCACTTCTTAAGATTATTTTTTTTTCAAATCTGTAACTGCTTTGTGAGAGAAAGAGTTCCCACAAAAAAGGTAAGTCATAGAGACATGATAGCAGAAATCACCTTAATGGAAGAGCAGGTTTTTTGTGGAACGCAGAATAGTTTCAGAGTTTGGCAGGCCAATAAAACTGAAGCATGTTTAAAGCCAGCGGAAGCTCACCTCACATTCTGGTGACTTTAGTAGTCTTTGGCACAGGCTGAATATTCACCTTGTGTGAATAAATCAGAAAAATCTGTGATTCAAATCTGGATTTCCCTTATATCAGTGGTTGTCAGAGTGTGGACCCTGAGGCCGTGACTTTTGCCACGGACTGGAGTACTCTAGGTCTGAACAGGGATTGTGCTCATTGGGTGTTTTGTGATATGCATATTTTAAATGCGTGCTAGGGGCGGCATAGGGCACATGAACTATAATGTCTAGCATAAGACTTTTCATTACTAAAAGTCTGATATCTGCTTTTGTTTGCATTTTTTAAATAAGGAGAAGACAGAAGTTTTGTAAGAAGGTATGCAAAAGGACCAAATATTTTGAAAGTGTGAAACTACATATGCATCTTTTCTGTCCTTTCCTGTTCTCTCTCTTCTTTATTAATAGAGCATTTCTTCCTTTGAAAACATGTATGTTAAATCTGTATTACATGTTTATCGTAACAGCTTTTTTTCCCAGACATAAAAAATGTTTATGATTTTTTCTTTTTTTTCCCTAGAACTTCACTCACACTAACTTTTACTTGATCATTTTATTGGACTAGACCTTATTCCTTACTTTCCTTATATGCTCTCATTCCATGATGTACCTCTCTACTTATCTCCTATGTGATGGTTTTTGTTATGATATTGTGATGCTAGTTACATAGATTTTTTTTTTTTTCTGTCTAAACTTCAGAAGCGTCATATTTGAGCATCAGACAAGAACGTAGATACTCTTGGGAGTTAGATTAGTGACACAAGAAAATTTTATTAGTTTAAAGGACACTTGCATAACAGAAATTTCTTCAGCTCCAGTACAGGGAGAGCTTCTTATTCCTCCATGATAGTAATATGATGAAAATTAGGTTTGTTGCAAGATTTATCTTGTGATGTGGTTTGCTTCTATCCAAAAGTTAATTGAGTTTCACTTTAACAGCAGGAGTTGATAGTTGAGACCTTCCCCTTTTTTGATGGGAGTTTTCACATACCTAAAGAACCTTCCTGCTTTTTGGTTTCCTAGTAATTTTTCCTCTTCTTGCATGCATGAAGGAAAGCAGTTTAGGTGTTAAAAAAAAGATCATTTTTCTTATTATAGTAAGATCAGTTACTTTTGTTTTCTGAGTTTAGAAAACCAGGTTAAACATATATTTTATAGACAATCTAAAAATTGTGGTATGTAGTTCTTTTTTACCCTTCAGATTTATAGAGAAATGGAGGAATGACTTAATAGGTTTTTTCCCAACTTGATCACTCCTCAGCTGATGCTGAGTTTTGCTTTACTTGTTTAATGAACTCGAAATAATTTTTCCTTTGATTCCTTTATGCCTGCATAATCACAACTGTATAGTGACATTGAAATAGAAATACTGAAGTGGATGAGATTTAGTACAAAATGTTCAACAACAGATTCACAAAAATAATTAATGCTTTTTCTGGTAAGATTAAGATATGAATATTTGCAAAACATTATGCTGCTATAACACTGCACAGGCTTCCCATTCTTTCCTTGGTTTCTTAGCATGTGAGACTAGCGTAAGCTGAAGGTAACTGCAGTAACTATAAACATGTCTCTTTATCTATCTGTGTTCTAATTTCCCTTGAAACTTCAACCACCAGATTAAAAACATCAGTCCAATGAATGTGGTAAGAATAAAACATACTGTATGTTCAAGTTGCAGAACCAGTGATTCCTGGCATCTTACAGCTTTGAGTCCAATATTCCGTAAAACTTCATGCAAGTATCCTCGGTTGTTCCTCTGTCTCTACTTTTTTTTTTACTGTATTATCCTTGGAGTTGCTCTGTTTGAGCGCTAATCAGTAACCGTAGTTATGGCCCATGTTTCCCACCTGTTTGGCTGCTCAGGAGATGCGACTGGTGTTCTGTGGCTGGTTCAAAGCCAGATGTGCTGGCAAACAAGTATGGATGTACTAATTGGCAGCCAAAATGGAAAAGATTTGAATTCTGTTCACGTATTTCTTCCATGCTAGGCATGTTAAATTTAGTCCTTATCTCCTGCTTGGCTACTGATTTTCACAAAATGTGTAGGAGCTCTAGCCCGTGTTGATTTGTCAAACTTGGTTTCTGTTAAGTAAGCCCGAAAGTTACTGGGGAGTGATACTGACAGGCAAACAATGTGATGACAAACTTAATTTCCTCAGAAACCAGGTTAACAAATTTAATTCCAGAATATACAAAGTTTTTATGTTCCACTGTCAGGATAGCTGAGAAAAGTTGTAATGTGTTGGCTCTAAGGACTCTGAGGTTTTTCTGTGGTGACTTAGGAGGCCAATAACACCATCTCCTTGCAAAAATGATCATTAATTAAACTCATTTGGAAATGCTGAGCAGCAAATAAATTCTGATAATCCAAATTTGAAACAAAGTTGAAAAAGCGACACTTGTAAGATTACATGAACACAATATGTTTTAAATATAGGCTATGTTTTCCTTCATTTTTTTGAGCATGTAAATAAAGTAATTTATCATAACATCAATGTTACATAAAAGTAGTTATACAAATTGATGTAATGTTTAAAGAACTTCAAGTTTAAATAAACTATTAAAAAGCAAAATTATAAATAGAAGAATCATCTTGGCTGGCAGTCTCCAGAGTTTCCATCTTAAACTTTGAGTTAGCTCAGGTACTCATTCTCTGCTTGCTTTAAAAGTCCATCATAAGCTGTACCACCCTTCTGGATGCAAGTGATTGCTTTCAGCAGATGTTGTCCAAAGCACTTACAAAACACATGAATGGGAGGTGATTCTGCCACTCTGGTCTGGTGAGACCCCACCTTGAGTACTGTGTCCAGGTTTGGGGTCCTCAGCACACAGCAGACTTGGAGCTGGTGGACCAAGTCCACCGGAGGGCCAAGAAGATGATCAGGCGGTTGGAGCACCTCTCCTGTGGGGTCAGGCTGAAGGAGTTGGGCTTGTTCAGCCTGAAGAAGAGAAGGCTCCAGGGAGACCTTAGAGCAGCCTTCCAGTACCTGAAGGGGCCTACAGGAAAGACAGAGAAGAGCTGTTTACAAGGGCGGGGGTGACAGCACAAGGGGGAATGGATTTGAGATGGTGTAAGATAGATTCAGACTAGATATAAGAAAGAAATTTTTTACCATGATGGTGAAACACTGAAATAGGTTGCCCAGAGAGGTGGTAGATGCCCCATCCCTCGAAGTGTTTAAGGCCAGGTTGGATGGGAGCTCTGACCAACCTAGTCTAGTTGAAGATGTCCCTGCTCAGTGCAGGGGTGGTTGGCTAAATGGTGTTTAAAGGTCCCTTCCAACCATAAGTATTCTGTGATTATAGTCAAGTGCTATGTGAAAGTAAAGTGACATGTAAATGGGAGAACATAGAGGAGAATGTAAGGGAAGCAGCACTGCATATACAGTTTGCCAAAGTTTAACCACTCTTACCATTGCGCTCTTGTAAACATTTCCACAGCATGCCTTTTCAAGTGACTGATACTCCATGACTGAGACAATCAAACAGATAGAATAAGGGAAAATGATCTGATGCACTGGTTTGTCCTTTTGGCTGAGCTGCCAGCTCAGTTGTTCTGCAGCTGCTTTTCTTGCAAGGTGGAGTGATACCTATTCAGATGCTTTACTTCTACATTCTGTTTCAAAGGAGCTGGTACTTAATAGACCTCTTCCTGCCTTACCGAGCAAGGTGTCTTACTGTCAGACAAACCCATCCCTTAATGTTTTGAGGCTTTGACAGATGGACTGAGTTTAACTTGATTTGAAACACTTGTTGATCTGGTACCAGCCAGTTAGAAGAGAGAGTTCTAGCTCGTTAATGGTGATTAGGCTAATACTGTAGTTCACGAATTGTGTAAATGAAAGGGTGGTGAGTGCCTAACAGTGTTAATCAGGCTCATTTTTAGATAAAAAAGAGGTTAATCTGTAAAAACTATACATTGACCTGAGATGTTATATTTTAAAAAGATCCTCAGAACAGGGATGTAAGTTTGTAAAAATCTTTTGACTGTATCTTTTTTTAGAACAACCATGCAGTTTCTACAGAAAGGTACCTGTCTTGAACTGGGAGAAGAGGAAGTAGCCACATGACAGTGGATCTTTAAAGGAGGAGAAAAAAAAAGCCAAAGCAATCACACACATGCCACCTCCCTCTCCCCCAAATTAAAATTGGGAGCACTGTTGCATTTCTGACTTTATTTGAAAAGTGTCATACCAAGTTTTGTCACAATTTTCATGATCGCAGTTCAACTCTACAGGCTTGGATAATGTTTGCGATTTTTATAATTAATACAAAAAAATACACCGATTGTTTGTGAGTTAGTATAGTCATGGTAAGATGTTATGCTTCAGGTAGTGCAAGTGTAATTGAGAGTCCTATTGTTGTCGTGCGAGCAATGCTTTCTTTTAGATCTGCTTTTAAAAAGTTCACCATTTGAAGAGAAGGGAAAAAAAATGCTCGCCACTCTCATTATTTATTCACCTGTGTTCATCCTGATAAGTCTTGTGCCACTATTGTAGCTTTTGCTATTACTGTCTTTGTGTGAAATCAAGGTGTAAGGGAGCGCGAAATTCACATGTGGCTTCTAGTTAGAGCTCTGGTCTAATTAAGAATCCTAGACATAGAAATCCATTGATTTGGGCTTGGCTGTGTTGACTGGCTTGATCACGTTCCCCTGCAACATTCCATGGAAATATTTTAAGCAGAGTGCTAGCTGAGGGTTTTCAGACTCATGTGCAGCTCATTGATTAAAGGGTTAGAATGTAAATTTTATTTCCATATAGTAACCTATGAGATGATTTATATAATACAGCATCTTTGGGCTAGTGTATCACAGTTCTCATCTGGACGTTTATAACTACTGTTTATTTAGGGTTTAGAAACGTGTCTAGCCAACTTATGATCCTAGTTTGGACTTAAGAGCTCAAATGCTTTCTGAAGTACTACATAGAACCTGAGTCCATACAGTGAGGCACCGACTTTGAAGCAGTAAATCCATTAAATTTTCATCTTTGGCAACAAGCAAGTAATTCTAGACCAGCCTTACTTCCTCCCAACTATCTGAGATATTTGGAATTGCTTTTCAAAACCTTTAGATGAAAATGATCTTCGCTAGCAGTTGGAGTAATCATTGTGGTTTCCACTTCAAGAAATTATGCTAGAAATGATGACTTTTCTCCATGCAGGAGGAAATACAGTGCTACAGAGAGAAAAAGAAACGCATATTTCAGTGCTTCAGTTGAGAAAGTACAAAGAAAGCAGCATGGACAGATGGTGGAGGAAGGTTTTGAAGGTAGCTCATGAAGCGTGTTTGCATTACTTTTACCATTAGAAAGGTGGAAACATGCCCAAGTAGGTAGTGTACTTTTCCCCATTCATCTTTAGTGACCCCTTTTGGGAACCTGACAGGGTGAGTGCCCAGATGCCTGAGAGGCTGCAGGTGTTTTGCTTTGCGGGTGCTTCCAGCTATTGATGGCCCTTCTGCCTGCTTTGGGCAACAGGGTTCTATATTTTAATCCAGAAAAATTTGCCTTGTGTTTCATCAGCTCACCTCATGGGCTGCATCAGAAATAGTGTGGCCAGCAGGTCAAGGGAGGTGATTCTCCCCCTCTACTCCGCTCTTGTGAGACCCCACCTGGAGTACTGTGTCCAGCCCTGGGACCCCCAGTACAGAAAAGACATGGAACTGCTGGAGTGAGACCAGAGGAGGGCCGCAAAGTTGTTCAGAGGGCTGGAGCACCTCTCCTACAAGGACAGGCTGAGGGAGTTGGGCTTGTCCAGCCTGGAGAAGAGAAGGCACTGGGGAGACCTGATCACGGCATTCCAATACCTAAAGGGGACCTACAGGAAAGCTGGTGAGGGGCTGTTTATCAGGGAATGTAGTGACAGGACAAGGGGTAATGGGTTTAAACTAAAAGAGGGGGATTTAGTTTAGGTGTTAGGAAGAAATTCCTTACTGTGAGGGTGGTGAGGCACTGGAACAGGTTGCCTAGAGAAGCTGTGGAGGCCCCATCCTTGGCAGTGTTCAGGGCCAGGTTGGATGTGACTTTGGGCAACTTGGTCTAGTGTAGGGTGTCCCTGCCCATGGCAGGGGGGTTGGAACTAGATGATCCTTGTGGTACTTTCCAACCCAAACCATTTTATGATTCATGAACTTGTCTACATGTTGTTAGATGTATTGTGATACAGTTCAGTCCATGTGGTTTGAACCTGTTTGCATGTAGCTGATGATGACAAAGGCAAGATTAAGACTACGATGGTATGGCACAGACGCTAGCTGAAGAAATTGTGTTTCTTGGCACACTTTGCTGAGGTTTCATCCTTATATTAAATGAGGGGATAGCTCAGTGATGGTAGTCTGGTTTGTTGTAGCCCCTCTCCTCCTGTACATTCTCACTTTGCTGCTTGGCCGTGGAGCTAGCTAGCATTCATATGACAGTGAAGGGAAACAGTTCAGGAAACTGATCTGACTGAAAACTCACCTTGTTTTGGTTTTTGTGAAGTTAGGATATATGGGATTTTTCGTGGATATATATTTGTTTTAAAATGTCCTGGAACTGAACAACTGAACCCTGATACACCTCACAGGTGCATTTATGTTTTCTTACTGGCTTTACCTCCCTACTTATGTATGTTTTTATAATGCAAATCTATGAATTTATAGTAAGTCTAAGACTGGCTATTTCCAGATATATTTTGATATACTGTAATATAGTGATCCTTTTTCTAAAAAAGAAAAAAGTAAATTTGGCAATTCCTAACTTTTCCTAAGAATCTAAAAATCATTAGATCTTTCAAGTTGACATTCCTGATAATAGAGAGAAATATTTGTAACGAAGTTCCAGAAACATTTTTTCACTTAGATTATTCACTCAAAAGATTATGTACTATTGTTAGTTCTGGCTAACATGTGATCCAGCTGCAGGTGTTTTGAATTTTAAAACTCTCTGTTGCCAAATAGCACCAAAAATTAAGGTTTAGAATACTCTGTTGCCATGGTAATTTCTTGATTAGAAGACTGACAAGTAACTATAAAATGAAACCAATGCTTTCGGTGTGCCCTAAAATGAGGAAAGGAAAGAAGATCAGTGAGAACTGAAACATTACTTGGTTCTATGTCTTTCTTGTAGGTATTGGAGAGAACTTGAATACTCAAATACCTTTCACTTTCTTTTTATTTTTTTTTAAGCTGTATTTCTTGCTTGGACATTTGTTGATACATAATTTAAGCAACATACACAACTGGTTTTGGTGTGTTTTTTAACAACTGTTTCACATTCTACTTTAGCAATGCTGCTTAAACTTGAGAGGGTTCAGAAGCAAATTTCTTAATGCGGTAAAATCAAGAAGCTATTCTATAGCTTTGAGCACGTGTAAATAATTTTTTTCCTTTTGCTTTGAGACATTTTTATGTTAATGATCAGACTCATTTCAACTTGCTAGGGCTCTCTTGGCATGAAAGGGCTTCACTAAGACTGAGGTCTAGCTTGTACCTACAATTTCATTTATTACTATCATTCATTCACTTGACCCAGTTCGTGCAGGTATGCGGTAATTTGTTGATAGCAATATGATCAAGTATATTTAAAATAGATTCTTTCCTGAGACAGAGTTTACAAGGTAGATTCTTGATGCTTTCTCATTGTCATCCCACTCTCAGGTGTGAGCTTCATGTCAGATAAACCCTGTTAGCCTGGAGAGCATGGAAGAAACTGAAGCAACTCAGAACTACTCTCTTTTTTTTCTTTCATCTTCTCTCCTGCCCCCCCATCCACCACCCCCACCTCCCTTCCAGCATCAAGTGATAGAAAAGACGGAAGCAACCTTATCTTGCAAAGTGCATTTGGACATACGTAAAATTGCAGGACATTGCTTAGGAATGATATCTTCAAACTGTAAATGAAATTTTTTTTGCAATTGTGTCTGGACCTTGAAGACAATCTTAATATAGGAGAGACTTCATGTTGAGGAAGGAGAGGGGCACCTCTGTTAAATGGCTATGTGTTTGTATAACGTTATGGATATTTCAGAACACTGTAAACTCTTACAATGAGTTTTTTCACTGGATGCAGTTAGATGCGGTGCACTTCCTTGAGGAGAACAGAATGATTTGTCTTTTCTGGTTACTTGTACGATAACTAGGACTAGACTGTGTGCTGGCATAAAGCAGAAGAGGATGAAGAAACTCCAGTCTGTCTAGTGCTGGTTGTTTAAGGATTTAATAATTTGTCTAAGTGCATTGTTGGGTCAGGACCAAAATGTTCAGCACCTCATGGGCTGAAGCCCAAGCAGAACAGTTGTATGTGCTTCAGGCTGCTCAAAGGAAAAAGACATGGCCATCAGTTTATTGGCTTTCATGCATTTTGGATAGCTGGGGCTGGCTGCATAAGTAAACTTCTATTAACTTTGAGTTAAGAAGAATTTAAGACATTCTGGGTCTTTTGGTTATTTGCATGTACAGTACTAGCTTTTTTACATGGTACCCTGAAAAAAACCACTTTTCATATTGTAGACGTACGTGGTTCTTCTAGCATTTCAGTGGTTTTGAATAGAATATATTAAACAAGTCATGGGCAGAAACATATTATTGCTTATTTTTTCTCTTAACCCATTGGGTTAATACTTTTTAAAGAATGATTGCGTTTTGAGGGTTTTTTTTGTCAAGTATAGTTGATACTGTAGTTCAGAGTAGACACATACCTTTCTTGATACATCTACAAATTTTTAGTAACACTTTCCTTTTTTTTTTTTTTTAAATTGGCTGAGTACTAGCTTAGTTTGGAGGCATGTTGCCTCTACAAACCTCAAAACAAGTTTCAGAAGTAGCCAAGTATAACATTTTATTCTAATGTAGTGTTCCTTTGAGAACTTTGCTGCTGTCTTAAAAATGTTCAGGCAAATACCTTTGACTAGTCATGTGAATTTGAATGTAATATTGTGCCGATTCTGTTGTGTTGTCCACATTGCTCGGTGTGTTTTTGTTGCCGTCACCAGTATGAGGACTTCTCTGTAGTGATTTAGGGTTTTGGAACCTAAAGTAGAAATTTTTTTAATTTCTTTTTCTTCTTTGATCTAAAAATACATCAGCTTTCTCTTCATGAAACTTGAAAATTTTCATTAAAGGTTTTTTGCAACAGCTTAATTGTGTGGGAGGCTCTTAAAAAGAACTTTCCATTCTATTACACGTGTTTTGTCTTGTATTATATACAATAACCGTGTCCCATTAATTTAAAACGGATATGTATGTGATCAGAAGCCCTTTCCAGTCCAACACTGATTCATGCCTTCCAAGATTGTTGTTAGTTGAAATTAAGCAATTTGTAACTATGACTGAAATACCAGTATTCAAACCAATCTATTTTCTTGCAGAAGGCTAGAAGGAAACTTGGAGGTCAAAAGTACGATTAAACAATCCTGGGTCAGTTTCTCTACTTTTATTCCCCTTCCTTGGGCAGGAGAAGGGCTTGAGCATGCTGGGGACTAGGAAAGGCTTCATTCACTAAGGCGTAAGAGGAAAATCTCTGGGAATGGTTATTCATACTTCAGAGGCAGAACAACTTGGAAGAAGAAGGCAAAGTCGCTGAAGCTGTTGGTTTCTCCTTTTCTCATCTGTAAATTCTGGGTTAAATACAGTTCTTCTGATGCCTTTAAACACTCAGTTGTTAGATGCATTTTTGTTGCTGGAAATCACTGTCTAGGTTTGACATATACCCTCTTGTGCCTTTGTACCATGCCAGGTACACACATCCATCCAAACTGGGGCTCTTTCTATTGCCAGATAGTGCCACTCCTAACAGTGAGTACTGGGTGCTGTGTAGGTTGTGCTGAACTCAGCAGTTCCTGTTATAATCCCCCTCAGTAATACACACTCCTTGGGTGAAGGTGTATTGCAGGAAAGGGTTTCTAGTTCTTGTCCAGTTAGTAATTTGCAGATCCCATGCTGTGTTCTTTGCCCTTTCTCTCTTGAAACAGCAGCAGCTACTGTCTGCCTGTGCCTTGAAATGGCTGGTGTGCAGTTGGCTGGTACACATCATGTTTTGTGGCAGTGCGTATAGTAGGTTGCAAGCTGTTGGGATGATGGAATCGTCTCTTTGTGGAATAACTGCAACCATGGAGGTTTTTCACATTTTTCCTTTGTTTAGGATGTGTAGTAATATAATAAATACAAAGAGTATACTGTGGAATGCACAGTGCAGAATGGATGTGATTTTTGTTCCTAATGACAGGTTTTGAAAAATGCTCACAAGCTTTCAGGCTAGGCTTGTTTTTAAAAGTGAGTTCATTTCCCCCAGGATTTCTTTTAGATTTAGTAGTTTGTATATTGTCTATAACTATTCTTTCTGTTACCTGTTCTTACTTACCTGTTACTTGTTCTTTCTTACTGTTTAAGAATTGTAATTAATAAATATGTATTAATCATTAATAGACACATGTATTTGTTAGTATTAATAAATAGTAATGGCTTAATTTCCTCGTAGATAATGTTTTTCTAGAGAATAAGAAGTGTGTTCAACAAAGGAAAGCATCTCTTGTTCTTTGTTGCAAAGAATCCTTGAAGTGGTTATTTCCACTTACAATGGCAGGCTTCCTGAATTTCCAGGAATACTAGAATGTGTCCCTATTGACAGAAGAAATTTTTTGAGATTTCCCTGTGGTTATAATTATTCTTTTGCATTTACTGCCACCTCTAAGTAGATGGAAAATCCTATTGCCTTATTGTCTTAAAGCATTGGTAAGTCTGATCCTGACTTTTACTGCAGCCTTTCTAAATTTCAGTGCAAGGACTTCTCCTGTTCTTGTTGTCTTTTTATAACCTAATTATAAAAAAATATATTTTACTTACTATGAGTAAATGTTTGTTATTGTTTTGCAAAATCTACTGCTGTGTTTTGATGGATTTTTTTTTTTTTTTGTCGTTGTGTTTTGTTGTGGTTTTTTTTTAACTGAAGAGGAACTTGCCTGTCTCCCTTTCTTGCAACACAAGAGGCAGATAGTTCAGTGAGACCTGCGAGCCAGCCTGGTGGTCTAAAAGCCCCGTTGTTTCAGGCACACTGTAAATCTAAAGCAGAACTTTTTTGATTTCTGTCCCAAAGAGCTGACTGCTTTCTTGAGAACTTTACGAGTACTTCCAAGAACACAGTTGATGCATACTGTCCCGTGTGAAAGAAGTGACTGTGGATTACATAAATTGATATTCCTAGTCTGCCAAAGAGCGAATACCTTCCCTCATTCTTGCTGTCATATGTCTATACACCCTTCATTGGCTGGCAGCGGAGGAGGCTGGATTTTGGCTCTCGTGGGCCCTGGAAACATGCTGTGTCTCCATTAATATTTCTACTAAAAAATACATTACAGATTTTTTTTGAGAGAAAGTTAAATATCTTTTGTGGTTGGATACACAGTAACTAATATGTAAAGTATGAGTTATTTGAATTCAAATGTATTTGTGGCTGGCTTGTGGATGTTTTTAATTGTTGTTTAAAAACCAAACCAAACAATCTCCCCCTCCAGACTTTCCAAAAAGGCATACCCAGTTTGCATCTGAAGTGCCAAATTCTTTGAATGTGCATAGTATCTAAGAGGTATTCAACCTGAAGGTGCTTTATTTTCTTTCTTCCATGTAAAGAAGATGTAATATAGAGAGCTGTGATAATTACATTCAGCATCTTACAAACCGTTACATGCTCAGATGGCAAATTGTAATGTTAAGGATTTTGTCCTTAGCACAGTGCTGCTGTCTGGCAGAGACTTGGCACGGGTGCTTTTTGACACATGGTTTCTGCTGTTAACTGAAGTAGAACTGCTTGTAGGTTGTGTGCATGCTTATTTTCACTAGGGTAACCAAGGTAAGTACCAACCTTTACTGTACAAATTTTAGAACAGACCAATTGAAAGTCAGCCATTCTTGTCCCAAAAACCTTCTTTGCCTTTTCCCTTCTCTCTATGCAAGTGCCGGTAACACCATGCCAGTACAATTCCTACTTTCAATTGCCAGTACAATTTCCCTACTTTTCAGGGAAGTGCTGCTCCACACGTTTCTTCTGTGCCTTAGCAGAAGCAAACGTAATCAGATGTGCAGTCACCATCAAGCAATCATTTCAATGTTATCTCTGAGAAATTAGAAGATAAAATAGAAAACTGAGGTAAAGAACTTCCTTCAGAAAGAACAAGCCAACTTTGAAGCTTATTCCACTGAATAACCTGAGAAATTTGGATTTTTGTCAGGAAGACTGAGATTTTGTTTGTTTTAATATTTTATATTTTCTAAGTTTAACTTTTAAAGACAAAATCTTAATAGTTATAGTAAGTTATATTGAATAAATAAAGGGGGTATTCTGAATTGTAAAAAAGCAAGGTTTTAAGTCAGTATTGAATCCCTGTATCTCCAAAATGTGCATCATTGACAAGACAAGGTCTCGGCATAGGGTTTGCCGCAATAGAATTTAACAGCAAAAGATTCCAAAGATTTATCTGTCGGTACCATCTGTCTAATCGTTATTAGATGTCTGATTTTTTTATTTTGGGGCATAAAATAAGACAAAACATCATTGTCAAGTTTTCTTCAATATTGTCTACTTCAAAATACGTTTTGGGAAGAGGTTATTGGGTAGGATAGGAAGTTGAAAGAGAATAGTGAGTTGGAAATCACTTTGATTTTCAACAAAATCAATTCAAATACATAAAAAGATTTTCATATCACATTCTGTTCTATAGTAAATAATGTTTTGTATGGTAATCTTTCCTTAGTCTTTCAAAATGTTTCATAATGAAAATGCTTTTACATATTTTGTACTAATGGAAAAGTACTTGTGCTTTTTTACTGGGACAGAAATAAACAAAGTGAAGGCAAAAGGTGAGTCTTCTCAAATCTCTAGCTTAGTCTAGCTCTAAGAATAATATTAAAGTATGGCCAGTTAGGAATGTCTTGTCTTCTGTTTAGACCTCAGACACATTTTTAGACTGTTGGTTGTTCTTCCTCTGATGTTTATGGAAGCAGTTTAATTTTAAATGAAATCTGAATTCATTTAGACTAGGATCTGGTTAGCAAGGGAATGCATTCTGTTTTCAAAAATGGTTCTTTTTGTTGAACTGATTTCTAAAATTTAAGTCAATGTAATGAAGGTATTGTATATGGAAGCTAATCAAGGAAAACAAGCTTTATAACGTCTTCCATCTTTCTGACAGGTTGTGAAGATGAGAAAAGATGTGAAGAAGGCCAGAGTCCTGACTATTCGCAGACTAACCAGACACATTGGGAAATTAAAGTTGAAAAAGTCAGTTTTAAATATCAGTGTTCTTGTTTATGTGTTTATAAATGAGACCTTTTTTTCCCCAAGAGGAGAGGAGTGGGAGAAATATGTGTTACATTTAAAACTTAAGGCACTATGATGCCTAAATTCTATGTCTTACTTTTATGTCACTTTAGACTAAAAAGCATTTTCATAAAGCAGAATCAGGATAACATTTTTTAAAAGGCATCTAATGTATTGGAAACTAATCTAAATCACTTACAGAACCTTTTACAGCACTTTAATGGGTATCAGACTTAATCTTTCAGGTTATTCTGCTGTTGAATGTAGTTGTGCAACGTTTTCTCATTGCAGTGGTCTGCAAGGCTCTATATAAAAAATATTGTTCAATTTGCATAGGTATACAGGTTATACTTGATTTTTAACAATCAGTATTAATAGTTAAATCAACATTTTGTAGGTTATATTGTTAAAGATTACTGGCCCAAAGTAATTTATGATGTGTCTTACTAGACACAGTATAAGCTACATCTGTTACTGTGTTCAAAGTACACTTCTCCTGCGATTGTAGCAATTTTTGCAAAATAAAAAGTAAGCCCAATGATCTTTTATATTTAAATACTACAGATCTTAAAATATATTTATATTTGAAATACCAGTGTCTCCTATGTATTAGTGATAGGAATTGTAGTTGTATTTTCTAATAAAGTAGCATTTGTTTTTCTTACTATTACGGTAAATGCTTACATTTTTCTCCTCTGTTCAGATCAGCAGAAGCATTAGATTATGTTCAACTCTTTGCTAAGATGTTCATTTAACAACAAGGGAAGGTGTTTATGCTCACACTTGTGATATTTTTATTTTGTTACGTAGTATTATCACATGGGGAACTAAAGGGAACAAAAATATTTTATTTTTTTTAATAAAGACTGACTTCATTTGCAGGGGTTCAGAAGACATGAAATTAAAGAACCAAAAACGAGTTGAGAGATTAATAGAAGAAATCCATGCCATGAAGGTAACACCATATTTAGATATTTATGTATTAGATACAATTAATTTTAGTAACAAAAAGCTCTGTCTTCTGGCATTGCGTTACTGAAATTTAACTGAAATATTTCTAAAGTCAGCTTGGTCATTATAGTGACACAGCTGGAAAATTATGAATATTTGCATATTTCCACTTCTGTTTGCTAAATCTGTCAAGGTGCGAGACAATTTGAGTCCTAAACTTGCCAGACTAAATATGAATTTGTTTAGAAATGTGTATTGCTTGAAGCCTTTACTGTAGCAGTTAAAGCACAGAAATTAAAGTTCTGCCACTCAGGACTGTGGAAGGCATTTTGTGTGTCAGGACAGTACAGTATCCTTGTTATCAGTTCTCTTAGGTTTAAGTGTGATGCTACTTGTGTTTTGTTTTCAGCTTCCAAGTTCTGTAGCAACTTGAAATTTTAGCTTCAGGGGACTGCCTTGAGTCAGACCTTTTTTTAAATCTTCAGCCTTGCTGTCAATTGGTGTGGTTTTTGTATCTCATACCTTATGACGTATCAGCAAATCCTTCAGAATTTTGGTAACTTTGTAATGTTTTGTACTAGTCGTTATCTCAGTGTTAACCGATACTGCTTAAAATGATGTGTGTTGAAGTGAAGTACAAATTCCATTCTTAAGGCTTGAGCACAAGAGTACTCTATAGGCCAAGCAAACTGTTTTCACATAAAATTAACTGTTTTGTTTGTTTTTCCGTGATGCCTTTAGTGATTAAATCACCCTTACCTTTTCTATTATTTTTCTATTTTTTTTATTCTTTCTTGATCCTTGCACAGATCTTAAGTCTTCAACAAACCTGGTAAATTGAAAGGCTTCATTGACCCATTTAGATGTGCTCTGTGCCAGAATTGTCAGGTGGAATTGTAGGGATTTTTAGCACAGTGCTTACAAAACGAGAGCCCTTACAAATCAGTAAAGGGGAAAAGAAAATGGACAGTGCTGTATTGAAAGGTAAAGCACTGGTCAAGCAGCATGACATTCGTATTGAGGCATTCTGCTTTTCTGGCTTGCTGTCAGTCTTAAACTTAGTCTTGTGATTGCTCTTTTTTCTGATGTCAGATTTATGTGTCTGTTGGTGCATGATGATGATTCTGGAAACATTTCTCAGTCTGTAAGAGTATGTATAAAATGATCAGGTGTGGTGTAGAGCTGAGCTCCCAAAACCGTGTTTTATAGGGCTTTTGTAAGGGTTTCACTGGAAGATCTGTTCAGCACACATCCCCCAGAAGTGTTCACTTTGCCCATATTGTGCTTTTCCTTCCGTGATGGGCTCATGCAGACATCTTAAAGGCTGCTTACACTCAGGACTGTATTTGCCAAGTCCATTCAAGCTGTTTCTTCAGTTTTTCTTTAATGAGTGCAGAACTTGGGTTAACTTTGAGAGCAATTGTTGAGGCAGGATAGATTTGTAATCTGGAGAGCTGAGGGCAAACACATTTTACTTTGAAATAGTTTATAGAAATTGAGTCTTCAAAGTGAGCAGCTGAGAAAGAGGAAAAGCTCTCCCAGTTTTCAGGAAAATAGCTAGTAAATAAGCTTGGTTATCTGAAATTGTGCTGTAAGTGGTCTTTATTGCTAAAAGACGTGCATCTGTATATTAATCATATTTTTAGAACAAAAAGGTTGCTTATCTTGGAGTTCCTTAGTCTTTCAAAATGAACAAATAGACACTTACTAACTTGACAGTATATTTGTTCAGTAGACAAAAGAAAAATTCCTGTCTCTCATGAATCAGAGTCTAAAAGACACTAGCTGTTTACATATTTTTTCACCACTGTTGATTTCTGCACTAAGAGAGCTTTTTAGAGTTGGCGTAGAAATACTCCTCATTCAGCACGGAAGAGTAACATGACAGTTTTCACGGAAATCATTGGTATTATTTAGGATAGGAGAGACTTAATATTGGTGAAACATCGCTCCCAACAACCTATTGTCTTCAGTTATTGATCTCAGGATTTCATAAAGAATGTTTTGCATAACCTGAATGGATATTTTAGAATTTTTAGGAAAGAATGGACAGAATAAAAATGGTAAGTGGTCTACAAAGTTGCAATTTAGAGCAGACTTGTATTATTCAGACTGTTTTAGCAGTTGTGGTGTGTGGATTCCAAACACTTGTCAGAGGAGATTCAAATACTTTCAAAACTGACTGAATGTTTGTTTGCAGAATATAGGAATTGGTCATTTTCCATGTAACAGGCAAAAATAATATATAAACTTCTACTTACATTTTTGTGTAAGGAAAAAATGTCTGCCTTCTCTCTTACTGAATGTTTAAGTTTGAGGAGTATAGCAAGCTGCAAAGTTCAGCTGAAAAGACAAAAACCAAAAAGAATTACACTAGCTGAAGTGGTTTGGAGCCAGAAAGCTGATGTTACACCAGAGTCTAACAGTACATGTATTCTCAGATTAAAAGATTTTTTTGAGATGGCTACTTACAACTTCTAGAACTTCTTTATTGGTTGGACAAAGACACAAAAGGTTGCCATAGATTGAAAAAAATTACTGTTTTTCCTGTCTTTCAAAGATTCTTTCTCAGTTTTTCCCTATTGCCAAAGCCAGCACACCTCTCTTTAAATATGCATTTTTCTTCCAAAAGTCAAGAACAGACCCAGATCACCTTTCCCCTACCACATAACCACCAAAAAAAACCCCAAAACAAGAACAAAAAAACCAACCAGAAAACATACATTCTGGAGACTGCTGGCATGAACAGGGTCTTTGGTGAACGAGTTCATGTATCCTGATGACCTCAGAAAGAATGAGGGAAGCATTCCATTTCACAGGGAATTTGTTTCAAGTTCAGGGAAGAAAGACTGAAATCCTGGGACCTTGTGACACAGTTGTCTTACTGAAGTTTTCAATGTGATAGCTTAGGTCTCTCTTACACAGAAAAAAATATCCGGGGTTGAAATCTGAATAAGTGAGAATTCCTTGCCATCTCTAAGAATTACATTTCTGCATTCAGCTTCCTGTAAGCCCACAAACCTTTTGTACTAACTCATTTACTTGGGGAATCTGTTTCCTGGTCAGCACAGTGTTTCAGTATGCCTGCTGCCACTTCATGGAACAACTGTTACCTCTCATCCAGACTGTACCAACAACAAAAAAACAAAACAAAAAAGTCAGTTGCCTGATGATGCGTCTGTTGTTAGAAGCTGCCTGCCTGCAGCTCAACAGGACTTGTAAGTGCTGCGGTCCTGAATGAGACAAATATGAATGTTCCAGTACAAGATCTTAACCTGTCTTTCTAGTGTCGATCTTTACTAATTACAGTCTGATATTATAGGAAGGAGAAAACACACTGTATCCTAGAAGTAGGACATGACTAGATGCTCACTTTTCAGGTTAAATACTGTCTGTGTCTGCCTTTTTTTTTTTTGTATCTTACGTATACTCATACATCCGCAGTTCTGCATATATTGAAAACGTAAGAAGTGTTTCTGGGCTGTATTACGATTTTTGTTATTTGAATTGCAGATAGCATATATTGTTGTGTTATTGTTGGAATGACATTTAATTTTTGATTCTGTTTGTTTTCATTGTTAGAATTGGAGATTAAAAATAACATAATTGGCAAATACAATTAATAATGTCTCAAACACAACAGTCAGAAGTAAACATTGTGGGAAATGAGAGCAGTTAAAAATTCCGGCTACGTGGATGCAGGAACTGGGTTAATTGTTTGCAGGAGTTCCCAAAGCTATTGGAATAGTACACTGTGTCTTGAGTTCTTCAGATTCATTTTGCCAAAACCGTATAAAATATTTATTTAACAATTCATGAAAGATGGAGAAAAAAGAACACTATGATCCTTTCTACTCCTTTTACTATGATATTACTTTTTAAAATATAAAATTGTGTATACTTACAGATTTTTTTTTTACTGGTTTGTCAGGCTTGATGATACTGTCAAAATGGATTAATTATCCATTATGGAGTACTTCTTACCCTATTTAGGAAACTGTGATATTTTAAAGTTTTTGTACACAGAAATAACTGATTGGCTAGTGATTTCTTAGCAACATGTAGCTTATCTTGAATTAAATTTCTTGCCTGACATTAGATCTCAATACAACTTTATGTAGTTGCTTGACTGTGTATTTAGGAGTATTTTTCTTGTCTTTATCTCACAATGAAAACCTTGGTATTATGGCAGGTGTTGCTATAGCAATATTGTGTTTGGAGCGTGCCCATTACTGAGATATGGAAGAAAGGGTATTTGCAGTGCTTGCAGCAAAAATGTTTTCCAGTTGTTGGAAATGAGCAGCAGTTGGTTACAACCAACTGCCTGGGGGGATCTTACCAATAAGATGGTAATCTTATTGTAAATGTAAATTTACAATGAATTTACAAATTTACAATGTAAATACCTGATGGAAGTAGCGGTGGCCACTGACAGGACAAGAGACAGTGGGCACAAACTGATAATAATAACAAACCCCAGGATATTGAGTAAATTTATTTTTCTGTTTTGAAACAGAGCATAGGGAACTGATGGAAATAACTGTCTATGCAGTTCCTAACTGATCAGTGTTTATGACACAAGTCTCAATTCTATGGGGTTTTTCTGAAAACCTTAATGCCATGTCTAGGGGAACACACTAGTAGTTCTAGAAAAACAAATGCGTAGTCTTGTATCTGGGATGGAATAGCTCCATGCAACAGTCTAGGCTGGGATCCAGTTGGATAGAAAGCAGCTTTGTGGAAAAGGTCCTGGGTGTCCTGGTGGACAAGAAGTTGAACATAAGAGAAAAAACTGCCCCTGTGAAAAGGAACACCAGCTGCATTGTATGTTACACTAGTGTAGCTGACAGGTCTAGGGCAGTGGTCCTTCCCCTTTATTTGGTTCTTGTAGGTCTGTAGCTGAAATGCTGTGTCCAGTTCTGGGCTTCACAGTACAGGAAGGACATGGACATGCTGGAACAAATCCTGCAGAGGACCACCAAGCTGGTTAAGGCCTGGAGCATGTGATGTGCAGGGTGAGAGAACTGTGTATGTTCATCGTTAATGAAAAAAGGCTAAGAGCAAACCTCATTGCTGTCTGTAGCTACCTAAGATGGCCTATGAAGATGGGGCCATTCTTTTTTCAGAGGTGTCCAGTGGAAGGATGGTGGTTAATAAGTCTTATTCTGGACAATTCTGACTTGCTGTGTGGGGAGGAAAGGGAGAATTCACCATTGGGGTGATAAAATGCTGAAATAGGCAGCAAAGAGAGGATGTGGGATGTCAGTCCTTAGAGATGTTCAAAACCCAAGGGCCTCGCACAGCTTTCTCTGTCTATGGCTGCTTTGGATAGAAGGTTGCACTGG
This sequence comes from Psophia crepitans, assembly GCA_013399095.1. Classification (NCBI taxonomy): domain Eukaryota; kingdom Metazoa; phylum Chordata; class Aves; order Gruiformes; family Psophiidae; genus Psophia; species Psophia crepitans. The sequence goes on from VWZZ01008125.1 coordinate 112,277, forward strand.
ATGTGGAGGTCTCTTCCAGCCTACATCAGTCTATGTTTACACAATCATTAAGTAGGAGGGGCTTTAAACTTAGGAACAGTAAAACTGCAGAAGTACAATAAAATATTTTAGCTTCAGTTAGGAGTGAAAACCATGTCATTCAGTCAGTTGTTATTTTTCCCCATTAAGAAATAGTTTTGGGAATAGCTTAATAGAGTTGCATGCCCGTGTTTTGCTGTACATGAATAACAGTGCTGTGCTGTAGATTTGCTTTCGAAAGTGTTGTGTGGAAAAGCATCATAAACAGTATTGAATATAGCCAGCTAGATCAAGTGCTTGAGAATATACTGTGTGGAGCAGTACCATACCTCTGCTTGTCTGGACAGTGGAATTTAATGCTGCTTTAATTGATAAACTTACAGATATTCTGTTCTGTGCCAGTTTGTGTTATTGAAGTGGTACTATCAGCAAATAGACCTGTTTCAGAGAAGGTGGAAAGAAGTGTCTCTGCCATTTTTGCATGGAAAATATACTAAGATATTTGTGTGACAAACAATGTCTTATGGCTGGATGTGAGGAAGAAATCATCATGTATTTTTGTGCTTATATTTGTTGCAGCATAGTGTTGTGTCATCCTTTCCATATGAATATTAAAGCCTCTAGGGTATTGGATTAGAGGAGGAAAAGGGTTGGTTGCTGTAACTTCAAGGTCCGGGTTTTGTCTCTTTCACTTTTACTCTATGCTCTCTCTCCAGCTCATCTATCAGACTACCGTGATAGGTGACTGGATGTGCTCACTGATACCTCTTATTTTTTTCCAATCATGAAGTTCTATGGAATTCCTCTTCTGTGATATCCTTGTAGGAGATAATTCCTCCGTAATTCATGAGCATTTTGTTTCAGAAGTGTTACGACTTTTGATACTGAGCAAATTGTTACTTGAAAAAAACCCTTGTTTTCTTCTCTGTCTGAAATTAAAAACATGACTTTACCATTGAAATAATGAGCAAAGGCAATGTTATACTGCCAGAGAGCAGTAAAAGAGTGAAAAAATATGAATTTTTCTTGGAGAAAATGCTGGTGTATGTAATTGCTCTCCAGTCAAGACAGTAAGAGTGTTGCTTCTGAATGAGATTTTCTTCATGGAAACTTCACTTATGCCTGTTTACCAATATGTACATGTGCTTATCCTTAGTAGCAAATGATGACAACTTTTTAAATCAGAACACAGATGTTTTGGTCTTCATAGCTGAGATGGAGTGAAGTACACAGAAGAAGTGATAAGCTGAGTGAATGTCTCTTGGGATGCCTTTCTCAGTGTTTATGAGCTCTGAGGCATGACTCTTGATATTCTTGGTTAATAAGAATGAGGGAGGAACATGCTGTCAGGAGTCTACATAACTGTGTCTCCTCAGTATACCCACTTTCCTTGAATATTCCTACCTGCCACCTTTTCCTGACTTCTTGAAAGAATGAGAAGGCAGGTTGGTATACTCACAGGCTGAGTTCAGTTCTGTTCTTACTCTTCATACCATTTCATATTATTTTCATTAATTTAGTGCTTCCATTCATGCTTATGCTAAAATGAGAAACCCCCTATGTAATACAGCTGCTTTGCCAAGTCAGTCTCCTGTTTGTTCCTCTTGTAGCATCAAAATATCTTAACTGAGCAAGCTTAACAGTATCGGCATGAGAAAGCTGTAGAACGTGATGCATTTTTTTTTCCCTAGATAGGAAGCATAAAAGAATACTTAGGATTTTAAGGAAAACAGAGAAAAATGGGGGAGGGGAATCTTGTACAATTCTAATTTGGAACAGGAAGACAACTGACAGCAAGTTGTACTGTTCTATTTCATTATAACAGAAGTAATGATTTTACTTACACCAAACACTGCTTTGGATTGCATAGAAAAAGAAGGGCTGCATTTCTTAAATATAAAAGTCAGTAAAAATATCACTATCTTGATTTTCAAGATTTCATCATTGACAAGATACTTCCATAGAAGCAGTTATCGTGTGCTTTTTTCTTATGCACTAGATTCTTAGGTACAAAGTGAAAACAGATCACAAAGGCAGCTTTTTGATGGATTTGAGACAACTTAAGGAAAATATTCAAGTAGGTTCTAAGTAAAGGTTGTCAACTATCTTAGAAATATGGCTTGCAGATGAAGCTCTTTCCTCTTGAGTCTTGTGTAAGACTTTTACTATCTTTTTATAAGGATGCAAAATAAGCTATTTTCACTTTTAAAAAATATGGCTTGCAGATGACACTCCCATCTCCTTTCTGAATTCTGCATAAGTATTTTTATTGTTTATTTTAATAAAGAGGCAACCTTTGCAGTAGGACAAAAAAACAAATTAATGCAACCCATATGCCTTAATTTATTTGAAAATTGAGCAGTGACAGCAAACAAAAACACTTGTTGTTGTTGTTATTCAAAATAATGACAGAATTGTCAGCATGTTTTTGGAGCTCGTTTTGAAAATATTTATATATATTCCAAACAGATATTTTTGTCTTGATGACTTCTTTCATCATCCCAACGTGTATTTCAGTTTAGTGCACCAGCTTGGGCCTCTTAGTTAACCTCCTCCATAATTCATCTGAACCTGAGATACTAAAGAATATTTCTGTAAGCACTGCATACCTTTTCTTTAGATTTTAGCCATCTTGTGCTGAGGTGTCCTAACAGTTGCCAAATAAGATCGTTCCTGTGAGATCTCTGAGGCAGTTCTAGTTAATTTCTTGTTGTATACTAGCTGGTCTTTGTCCTTCTCCAGAATAATAATTTATTCTGGAGAATAATATACCCCCTGGTATATACCCCCTGGAGAATAATAATTTATTCTGGAGAAGCTAAGCATAATATCTCCAGTAAATAGTGACTCTATTTAGTATGGTGGATGACTGTTAAAGTGTTTCAATATGCTTAATCAACCGTTCTTTTGGGGGATCTTTCTTCTAAAGAAATTTCCCAACAGGAATTAGGTCTTTTGGTCTTCATGACTGTAAAAGAAATTATTCTTGAATAACATAGTAAAGGTTTTATTCTTATTTCTTCTAATTGGAGGGTTGGGGGAGGGAATAGAAATTGGAGACCTACTGTAAATATCTTTATAGTCACTTGGAAACTAATTAATTCAGAATGGTGACTGCAGTTGCTATGGCGCCTTATTCCAGTTGATGCTTTTGTGTGTAAAATCTTATTTCCCCCATGGTTGCCTCCTGCTTACAAAAAAAACCTTACATATAAAGTCTGTTCTGGGAATGTAATACTAATGTAAATATGACTTCAGTGCTGGACAGACTCATTGGCACTTTTATTGAAGAATGGTTTTAGTGAACATGTGGATGAATAGGATGAGGCAGAATAATTGTACCTTTAGGAGATGAAAGTCATGCCTTGCAAATCAGTGGGAGTTCTTTGAAAGAATAAGTATGTACAGTAGATGTTGCTTGTTTAGTCTGTATATTGTTTTAAATTCCCAAAAATCTATTGTCCAGCTTTCACCAAACCCCCTTGTATTTTTTTGCGATTTTTTCGTTGTTGTTGTTGTTTCCCCCTTTTTTTTTTTTTCAAAAAAAAAAAGGCTCGTCATGGATATGTATTTTCTTCTTTTAATCAGAGTTAAACATAGTGAGTGGAACAGGGGAATAGACAGTTAGCTTTCATAGTGTTGGAAAGCTAACAGTGGAGTTCTGTGGGGATCAGTGCTGGAATTGATTCAGAAAAAGAGAACGAATTACGGAGCTTGATGATCCAAAATTTCAGGATAGTGAAGATTCTAAGGCAGAGAAATAATAATATAAAACTGACTAATTGGGCAATAAAATGACTAAAGAAATTCAGTAGTGATAAATTCAAAGTAATGCATATTGTAGTGTTGGTAATTAAATTTCCACTGGTTCATTTTCATGAGAACGAAATTGGCAGTTACCAGTGGGGTTACCACAGATACCTGTGTGAAAACGATATATTGCTATTCTGTGTCTTCAGACAGAAGTCAACCTGTTCCTGTTTAAATCAGTTGTTGTACCATGTACTGTTGTAAGTCATCTTAGTGTATTAAAAAAAAAAAGAAAGATGATAACTAGTAGAAGTATAAAGAAAAGTGTTACGGATGATCAGAGATATGGCATAGCGTCTACCGAAGGTGTAACAAAATTGTAGTAGGATTCCCTAGGATATAAGGTGTATAAGGTGAACTACTGATATTGGAGGTTTACACAATTCATACATTTCTCCTGGATAGTTTATTTGTGCTTTGTATAACAGTATTTTGCTCAGGAGCTTTTAGAAGCTAATTTTGAAATTTGCAGATACTGAACAAATTGTATTTTTGTGATGTGTTGCCAGAGGGCTGGAGCACCTCTCCTATGGGGTCAGGCTGAGAGAGTTGAGATTGTTCAGCCTGGAGGAGAGAAGGCTCCAGGGAGACATAATTGTGGCCTTCCAGTACCTGAAGGGGACCTACAGGAAAGCTGGCAAGGGAGCGTTTGCCAGGGCCTGTAGTGATAAGACAAGGGGGAATGGGTTTAAACTAAGAGGGGAGACTTAGATTAGATGTTAGGAAGAAATTCTTCCCTGTGAGGGTGGTGAGGCACTGGAACAGATTGGCCAGAGATGCTGTGGCTGCCACATCCCTGGCAGTGTTCAAGGCCAGGTTGGATGGGGCTTTGGGCAGCCTGATCTAGTGGAGGGTGTCCCTGCCCATGGCAGAGGGGTTGGAACTAGATGATCTTTGAGGACCCTTCCAACCCAAACCATTCTATGATGCCGTGATCTCCTCTGTCCACCTTTACCCCTCATCTTGAGCAAATGAGATAGCAGGTTTATCTTGCACAAGTTTCAAGATCTCTTGGGAAAGGACAAAAAGTAATTTTTCTTCCGCATGGTACGTCAAGAAAAGACTGGAGGATAACGCGTACTGGTAAAGGGAATGAAAAAAGGAAATTTCTTCTTTCTCCATTGTGTCTAATCTTTGAACACTTCTTCTTTTAAGCTTTCTGGAGGCAGAGAGAGAGGCTGTGTATATGGCTCTGTGTATTCACCCTCTTCTACCTCTTTCTGCATCTCTCTGGGTTCTTCTGTCTTCATTATTTATTTCTGTTTCCATACCTATTTCAAACCAGAATCTGGTGCATCGGGATTATTAGCTGGGTTGCAACCATTTGTCAGTCACTGTCCTCATTGGAAACGTTGTGAGAATACAGCACTTCCTTTTCTCGGCGGCTTTGGTGACAGTCTTGCTGGCTCAAGCTCCTGCTGGGAGAAAGAGGCTGAACTGAGAAAGTTGTGCATAGCGTCCCCTTCTGGCAGGTAACGCTGTTTTTCTTCAAATTTTACAAAAACAGTTCCTCTGGCAACCAGCAATACTGGCAATGGTTGTGAATACCGGGGATAGTAATTCAAAACCAAAGATAGTTCCAGCCAGCACAGGACTGCTTGGAAATATGTTAACCCTGAAATTGCATGTGGTTGTTATTTTAATATTAGAAAAGCAGTGTGGAACAATTTTCCAGTACAGAGTGAAATTGCAGATTGTACCAGTCCAAGTGAACACTGACATTCAGAAATAAAAGATATTTGAAGCAAAAGAATAATGAAATAATAACAACTTTGACATCATCATGCTTGCTGTAGTGAATAATCCAGTGAGCTTGGTTTTTTCCTTTTTTTGTAACTTTTCGGTGGAACGCTTCTAATTGTAGTTTACTTTCATAATACTTTCTACTTCTGAAATTGTCACAAGATTAAAGACTTGCTAACTTTTTTTTGTATCCTATGGTAAAAAAAGTGACTTGCTCCCTGAATGTGGCTACTGAATCAGATGGGAACCTCCAAAATTAAACAATTCATTTAATTTAATTGGCTAATAAAATGCCAAGTTCACAGTGTTCATCTCAGTAGACTGATGTAATTGCTGGCATTTGACTTGCATACCTCTTGAAATATTAAATTAGTTTATAAACGTGGCAGAAAAGAGCAACCTATACTTGCCAAATAAAGTTTGGGTATTTTACAACAGCTTAAGCTAGCCATGTTAACTCTTGTTTTAGGGATTTGTTTTTTTCATTGTGTTTTGTTATTAAACTGCATGAATAAGTAGTCTTCGCTTCAGCAGCATGCTTTGCTTTTAAGAGAGCTTGTACAGCATAGCAGGATAAGGTTATTTAGCTAGAGAAAGGTAACAATTTGGACAAAACTATGTTTATAGTAATATTGTGAAGTTTTGCATGTTAAGTATTTTAATAACTGTAATTTTCCAGAGAAAATAAAAATAGAAAACTGTAAAATTTTGTAGTGTGAAACTTAGTAGATGAAAACTCACAGGTTGACATTGAATTTCACTTGGATCTAAACTGAGACAGCAATACTGTAGACATTTAGTAATGTTTAAAATTGGTGCCAGCAAAAACCTGACACCAGTGTAGTTTACAAAAAGAACAATTGCTAGACTAAGTTCCAGTTGAAATACATTCTTGCATTAACTGTAATTTTGGAGTGCTTTGTTTTTTAACAGATTAGTAATAGTTAATTCCCATCAAAATCAAATGCCATATATTCTTCTAAAGTGAGACAGTTGTACAGCATTCAGGTTTTTTGGGAAGTTCTATTCTGATAAATTCATACAGTGACTTCTTTGGTTTTGTTGTTTTAAAATGAAAATTAAGTTTTACTATTTTTTCTTAATCTATTCTCTGGTATTCCTGCCCAAGTTGTTAATAACCCAATAAGGCTGAAAATTAAGGATTTTTTTAAAAAAAAAAAGTCGTACATTAAAATAAAAGGAAAGTTAAAACTTTTCAAAAGCTTTATAGAATGTAAATAAAGCAATCTATGAAACATTCAAAGTCATTACAAATACATGGAATTTTCTTTAGCATATACTTTAGGAAAATTAGCACCTGCAGAACCCTTTCTTTTTATGTTTTCCTTCCTCTTTGTAATACAGAATCTAGATATTTGATAAGTGAAAAAACCCTATAATTACTGTAGGATATAATAATCTTAAACCCTAATGACACAGGGCAATGTATTTAAATTATAATTCACTTAATTTGTGTGCAATTAGAGAGAAAATGTCTTCATTTCTACTGGATAAAATCTCTGGTTTCAGTACGTGATGATATAGAATCAAGTCATCCAGTCAGGTTGCCGGGAAAAACTTTGTTGGCTGGACTGGTGGAACAAAAAATGATCTATGGAATCTTTTTTTTGTTGTTGTGGTTTTGCTTTCCTGTAGTTGTCTGTTCTATGACACAGGTATTTACAGTAAAACTTGACTTCCATGGAAAACTAAGTCTGTACATCCACATACTTTGAGCTTTTATCATACTTAATAGGCTGACCGTAAGGTTAGCAGACGTTTAACTTCCTCAAAGTCAGTTGTTAAAAGATGTCATTCCTGAAAACGTGCATACTTCTGAAATAGTGTTTTTTCAAACAATATTAGTAAACCTTTGTAAGACTGATAGTATGAAAACAGTTTAGTAGTGAGAGGTTCCCACAACATGCAGAGCATTGCTAGCTGGAAGGACATTCCCACCTCCTTTGTAATGTGACATCTCATTTTCACTTGGAAAACAGAATACTTAAGTAATGTACTCAATTTGTCTTGTTTATATTTGTTTTCAGTGCACTTATGCCTCAACACATAGCCTTTACTTTGTCAGTATATTATGCCATACTAGGTGAGAAGATTGGGAATCTGTCTTCCCAAACACATTCACCCCACTGTGGTTAGTTATTGTCTTTTATGGTCTCTGTTAGCACCCAGTAGAGTACTGTGTATTTTTATAAGCTTTGTGTGTTTGCACCACTTGCATTTTGTAATTTAAAAAGCAAGGGTTGGTGTCAGTGAGTCACCAAAGAAACCAAGACAGTAGCTCCCAAGTAGACTCCCTCACGTTCTCTGCCTGATAGGTGCAGGCTGTGGCATAATATGCACATTGAAAATCATAGAATCATGGAATGGGTTGGGTTGGAAGGAACCTGAAAGGTGTAGTTCCAACCCCGCTGCCACGGGCAGGGACACCCTCCACTAGACGAGGTTGCCCAAAGTCTCATCCAGCCTGGCCTGGAACACTGCCAGGGATGGGGCCTCGTGAGAGATGGCTTGCTAAAAAGAATGGCAAGTCAGCCTGAGAAAGGCGGAGAGATCTTTAACCTTAGTGTGAGTAGGTTAAGCATATTTTGTCTTTCATTTCTTTACCTAGGCATTTTATGTGTTTCTATGTCTATTGTGACATATGCCTTTAGTTACATTTTATTTAAATCCAGCATGAACTGAGTGTGGCTTGAGAGGCATAGCAAGCCCCTTCTCTGTGTAGTACAGGGGATTCTGTAAACTGAGGGAGCTGAAGTGCTAAAGCTTTGCAGCACATCCTCTGCCCTGAGCCCCAAGCGTGATTCACCCAAGAACCCCAAGTATGAATCCCCATTTCAGCTGCATGGGCCAGCAGATGAGCTGACACTTTGAAGAACGGTGAGTGCAGTTTTTTCCCAAATGACTTAAACCCTCCAAAAAAAAAGTCAGGAAAGCTTTTAGTGCAGAGGTACATAGATATCTATTTACTTGACACGTGAACAGCAATAGTATTCTGAACAAGTGACTTGTGAGTCTGTGTACCTTCTTAATTTTCTGGCATTGGTCAAATTCAGACCTGTGACCCTGATGGTCCTAACAGCACCATCCTAGACTCGCTGTGAGTCCGTCTGCCTCTAATGAGAGTGTTACTGGCCCTCACTGGGTTCTCACCGGTGGGTTGAAAACCTCAGTCCTCCTCAGCAGCGATTTTAAACTTGGTAACTGTGGCATAACGGTTTCACATCCACGGATGTGAAGCATTATGTAAAGTGTCTGTTTGCAGTCTGCTGCAACAGGAGGCAATGGCAAATCTTTTTAGAACTGAAATGCTGGATCGAATTCCTGATGAAAAAATTCTGGTTTGTACTTGCCACACTTTCAGATTGTGCTGTATTTTTAGTAGAAATATAGGGGTGCAAAGGTGAGATTTCTTGGGGCTGCTAACAACAGAACTTCTAGTATCAAAGTAGTGCTACTATATCCATTTAATATATCAGCTTATATTTTTGTTAATTAGGAATGAAACATTTGAATGATTATCTGACGTATTTCTTAGCGTCAAGTAGAATAAATGGTGCGGTTGCATCATCTGGGCGTTCTCATGTTGTCATTCAGCCAGAGAAGATAAATGGGTTTTCAGGATTACTTGTCACAGTCAACAAAGCAGGAAATCATTAAAACAAAAGTCTGAGTCTTTAGGTGTCAAAAGCTTTTCTGCGGAAGGTGCAGTCACAAACAAGTCGCAAATACAGTGTTTTGCGTTTACCTAACATCAGTTTACAGTTAGGGAAATTTGAGACGAATCAGTAGACCTGTCTGGAAGGGTTTTAAGTAATTTAAAGGTGATGGATAAAGATGAGAGTGACCTGGATTGCCTGGATTCCATTGAGGAAAAAAGTAAAGCCAAATGGAAGATTAAATTTCCAGGAGTAAGGAAGGCTTAGGCTTTTTGTCTAGAATGAGAGTTCCCTCCTTCTGTAGGATATTACCAAGACAGATTCTGCATCCCATTTTATTCCTATTTTAAAAATTGTAGTTAAAAAATGAGGGCAAGTGCAGAAAAGACTTACAGAGGTTACATGTGGACAAAGTTTCATTCTGTGGTAGATGAAGTTCAAGACATTTAATTACTCAAAAGGGAGCTTGAGAGGTGACTTGGTATTACTTTGTAAGCACTCGCAGGAAGGCAGCCAGCTACTCGAAAGTGCTTTATCTTGTCTGTTGGTAAAATCACATAGTGACTTTATAATAAAGCAATATCTCGGTGTGGTGCTGATCTGTTTATAAACTTATTAATAAGCTTAAGCCACACTTAACTAGACAATATCAGATTTTTACTTGCCAGTTTAAATTTCTGTCCTAGTGTTCTGTTTAATTTTATCCAAGTTCCCCTTCTGGCAATACTATTCATCTTGGCTTCACATCTGGTAAAATTGGATCTTGGGAGGGGTATATGACTGGGGGGTGGATTTTATTTTATGTTTTTACATAGGCAGAGTGCCATTTATTTTGTTACGGTGGTCCACTAATGAGACTTACATCTGTAGAATATATATATATATATTTGGATCACAGGTACTGAGAAAGAATTTGGATTTGTAAACTGTGAAAGGGGAAGAAGTGTCCCTTTTTCATCATAATCAGTTTGATATAACCAATTAGCTGCATTTCTTGAAAGCAGGCCTTCATAGCTGAAATGAATTTTTACTCTTATCATGGATTTAGTTTCTTTTTGGAAAGCATATAAACTTTCAGGTGAACCATGGCTGATTTGTTTCACTACTTTGAAGATATCCTGTGTGTAAGTGCATGATTCCATTTTTTTATACTTTCACAATTTGTACTTTTTGTGTGTACTTTCACTTAGTATTTTACACTGAAGAGTCAAAGCAAACCTTTGCTCAGAATGACTAAAATACTGAACTTTTACAGACTTAGGGAAACAAATTGGTTATGTCAGGAAGGCATGCAGTTATTAAATTGTAGAAAGAAGAATCTGAATACCTGTTCTGAAATGAGGTTTGGTTTTTTCCACACTAAGGAACCTAGAAAAATTGACAGAAAACAACAAAATGAGACTGCTCTGGAAAAATATAAGAAACTTTGTGAGAAAGTCATCTCAAACACCTGTTCAAGAACAGAAATTATGGTAATGTTTTAAGAGATGTAAGTGCAGTAACGGGTGACAAACTACAACTGAGATTTCACCAGAATTATTTGATTTTTGGTATGGGTGTTCTGTTACCCGCTTATATACTACTGAATCTATTACTTAATTTTATAGAAAATCCTCCATTTTAAGACAAAAATAATCTTTAAAGATGGTGTCTACGGAGTGATTTCATAAGGAAAGGCTTAACATATAAAGCTAAGAAAACGTAAAAAAAATGTGGAAAATGAATGAATTGGAAGATAAAGGTGAAAGGAAAATTCTGGTCAAAACAGAATTGAAGTTGGGTAGGTTTTAGTAGTGTGAGGACTCCTAAATTGCTTCTACAGGACACTACTGGCAAACTTTTTTTTCCTGAGTCATCTAAAACTGCCTTAGACAGCATAGCTGGGGATCCATTTTTATGTGTATAATCTTGCATTTCTGAGATGTCAGAGCCTCATCTGACAGGGTTTTTTGTCTTTCCTGTCTTCCAAAGGCTGTTCAGTAAATTACATTTCCATGCCCGTTAAGTTATAAACTGTATGCTCCTCAGTATCACTTGGATAACTTGTTGTCTGAGCAACCACGATCAGTGTTGGCATGAAATCTTATTTTCAGATGCCATTTATGCTTGACATATTCCTGGTACAATATAGTCTTGTCTTTATGTGCAAGACAGTTATGTTTTATTTAAACAAGTTCATAATTTAAAAAATAAAAAAAACCCCAAACTTTGCTGTTCTAAGCTTCTGTAAGTAGTGGGATGAGCTTTCTGCCTCTGGTACTGGGACTTGCATCAGGAGAGCTGCGTGGCTGCCCCACAGCTACCCCTGCTGTGTACTGCCATAGCCCTTCCTCTGCCCCAGCACTCCCTTCTCCCAGCCTGGGCCAGTCTTTGCCCACCTGTAGCTCCTTTGTCCCCAGATCTGGTATTTCAGTGTGACTTCATAGCTGGTCTTGACTGCGTGTGTTACTACCAGTATGTTACCTTGGTACCATCAGCCTTGAAGGATGTTCCCAGCCCCAGAAGCTGTCTCATACTCCTTCAGCTTTCTGTGGAGCTTGTTTTTTATGTAACTCTCCCTTAATGATCTGTAAAATCCAGCCACTCTGTCAGCTTCTCGCATTATCCATCACATCAGCAGTTTTCTTATGTCATGTCCAGTAGTTTTTCACATCCTGTTCATTCAGCTTAATCTCTGGCCAAGGCCTAGTCATCTGCCTGCAGCCGTGATGAGGTCCAACTGGCTGACAGGTCGGTTCACCTGACATCCCCGCTGCGGGAGCACAGAGCAGCTCCTCGAGCGGCAAACACCTGGAGGAGCCTCGGTTCCCCATGCTGTGAAAATTTGTTGAAAAAATTGTGCAAATCCCAGCTCCAAGAGTCAGAGTGGTCCTGCTGCTGCCATTCCATCGCCTTCACCACAACCTTCCAGTCTCATCTTGGTTGCTTCTGTGGCAGTTGTCTGCCAGGCACCAGGACAAAGAGAGAGCGCTACACTATTGTGCTTTGTGTAGTGTACATCAGCCTGCAGAGTGCCTTCCTCTGCTCACCCTTGAAGGGTTTCATGTCAGAAATTGAGATAGGGGTGCAGTCCATACATAAAAGAAAATTAATTGTCCCCTTGTTGCTTACTACCCGCTATCCATCAGTGTGACAACGTTTGGCACCTAGGGTGCTGGTGCCATTGGTGCTGACAGTGTATCTGAAAGTCAGTAGCTTTTGTAGTTGCAGTCTCTTTCCCACAAGAGAAAACATGGTTAGCATGCAGGGCAGAAGGTTCTGTTGATCCCAACAGTTGCTTTTCATCATCCCTCAAGGAGGCAGTCAATACTTCAATACCTCATTTTTAAGGTGGTTTTTTTTTCAGGTTTCTGGGGGTTGTTTAAAATGTTTGTCAGAGGTGATTTTCAAGGAGACAAGGTGAACGTGCATGTTGGTTGGTAGGGGGACTTTGCCTGTATTCACCTAATCTGGGATTATTGTGGACTGGATACTCCATAAAGTTGCATACTGACCTGGTTTTCTGTTACCTTTTGTATTCCTTTTTCACTTAGAACGTAACACTTCATTAATCGTGGAAACGTACTGGCACAGGATGTTGTGATAACTGAGTATTAACATGATTTCAGAAAGCAGCTATAATCTGTGAGGGCACGTAGAAGGTGGTGAGAGCGTTCTTCATTACGAGCATCCAGTTGTGGGCCTTTTCAATACTGAGGGGATAACAAGTGAAGGGGGAACGGGTGAAGAAAAACGTGTCTATTGCTGATAGACAAGCAATAACAGAGACAAAAAGTCTCCAGTTACTAAGTAATAAGCCATTAAGAAACTACTGGTATTGCTTTGGGGAAGGCCAGTCTGGATTTTGTGACTGATAAGAAGGGGAAGCAGGATCAACGTGAGGATTTTGGGATATCAGAGGACTTGTGGACTATGTGAAACTTACTGAATCAACAATGTTTAGGGGCTCTAGGTGGGAACAGGCATCAGAGGGGCCAGTCCCAACCAGTGCCAGTCAGTACGCTTCTCTGACCAAGCCTTGTGTCCGATTGCCACAGCCTGTCATCTTTCTATAAACCATTTCTTAACTCTCCTTGTAATCCCACTCTTTATCCTGTGTGTGTGACTACTGTAAAAATCAGGTACCTGCCACTGGGGAACCCACATGAGTGGATACAGGGCCAGCAACTGGAGTGAGACCAGGGGTGTAGGAGCCCTAAGCCTGCGGTGTCAGCAGCTGGAGTGGGTGAGGGTCTTGGCTCCAGCTACAGTGGCAGGAGCAGCACATGTCATAGAATCACAGCAACATTAAGGTTGGAAGAGACCTCCAGGATCATCTAATCCAACCACCCCCCTACCACCTGTTACTCACTAAACCATGTCTCTAAGTACTAGATCCAACCTTTCTTTAAACAAGGAAAGTCCCAGCTGGGAGCACAGGAACAGTGTGTGTCTGGAGCGCAGCAACAGGTGAGACTGCGGTGAGGGAAGCAGTGAGGCTTTTGGTGCGGCACCTGGACTGGGGCTGCAGGTCACAGCTCATGTGCCTGGTGTCTGCCACCAACAGGGGCGGGCAGAGTGTCTGTGTTTTTGCCATACCTGGTGGTGTAGGTCGACCCCACTTAGAATCATAGAATCACAGAATGGTTTGGGTTGGAAGGGACCACAAGGATCATCTAGTTCCAACCCCCCTGCCATGGGCAGGGACACCCTCCACTAGACCAGGTTGCCCAAAGCCCCATCCAGCCTGGCCTTGAACACCTCCAGGAATAGGGGCTCCACAGCTTCTCTGGGCAACCTGTTCCAGTGCCTCACCAACCTCACAGTAAAGAATATCTTCCTAACATCTCATCTAAATCTCCCCTCTTTTAGTTTAAACCCATTACCCCTTGTCCTATCACTGCACTCCCTGGCAAGCAGTCCCTCGCCAGCTTTCTTGTAGGCCCCCTTTAGGTACTGGAAGACCACAGTTAGGTCTTCCTGGAGCCTTCTCTTCTCTAGGCTGGAAAAGCACAGCTCTCTCAGCCTGTACTCGTAGGAGAGGTGCTCCAGCCCTCTGATCAACTTTGTGGCCCTCCTCTGGACTCACTCGAGCAGCTCCATGTCTTTCTTGTGTTGGGGGCCCCATTGCTGGACACAGTACTCCAGGTGGGGTCTCACAAGAGTGGAGTAGAGGGGGAGAATCACCTCCCTTGACCTGCTGGCCACACTGTTTCTGATGCAGCCCAGGACACGGTTGGCTTTCTGGGCTGCCTGCACACACTGAAGGCTCATGTTGAGCTTTTCATCAACCAGCAAATAGGAAACCCGTGAGATGAAGTGCTCTGGACCCAGGTAGAGGGATATTAGATGGACAAAAGGATATACTCTGCTGGTATTTGAGGAATCCATGAACATGCATGTGCTTGTGAATCTAGAGGGAGTAGGAAGTGGCATACTCTCAATAGTGAGCTTCAGTCCTGACCAGATGAAAAGGAGGAAGAGGTATTGGCTGAACTTAAGTTCATGTGCATCCTCAGAGCGTTATGTGTGGGTACTGTTGAAGGCAGTGCCTTGTCTGTGGTGGCTAACTGCATAGCTGAGCTTCACTATTGGTTGAACCTGCTGAAGAGAAAGCAACTGCCACATCTGTGGCCCGGAATGGAGACCTCCACATCTGTGGATGCACCAGGCTGGGCTCCAGCAGTAGGGCAGGAGAAATCCCGGGACTAGTCCTGGCGATGCTAGAGGTGGCAGCCGCTTATAACATCCCTTAACATAATTGGTGAAAGAAGATTTCATAATAGGCATTCAATACAAAGGTTCTCTTTGTGAGAACTTTCGAGCTACATGCATCTGAAAGTTGAGAAAACTGCTGGGAAAAAATCCTTACATTGTTTTTGTCTTTTCCTGTCTGCTGCTGACCATTAATAGACACAGAAGAAAGGTCTGTTTATTCCAATAACTTGACTTAGATGGCTGCTTTTACAAAAGCAGGGTGCTGCTGAAGACTATGTGAGTTAAAAATGCTTTGTTTGCCTTAAATCTAGAAGTGAAGGAGATGCTTTGTAAATTTGGGGGTTTAAGCCTTAACAGGAGGTGGTTCTTGGCCTTATTCTGTATGTTAAGCATTTCAGTGAAGCTCCATTCATGACTTCACATTCCAAACATTAATTCTTTCTCCATTATTATCCATGATTCTGCAATGTTAAGGGGATTCTGCAATATTATCATATAAAAATAGAAACTTTTAACATTCTAGTGTAGGGATTGATGAAGTTTACCTGCCTCCTCTCTGAACCAGATTGCTGTGTTTGAATCATAAAGAGACAGGAAATGGGGAGTTTTCTTTGGGATGAAGGTCATAGAGTTTTTGTTGTTTTTTTTTTTGATAAAGCAACAGCTTGGTTTAATGAATAGTTGGCTTCCAGAGCTTCGCTCATAGCCCCCAACCAACTATGTGACAGTAAGCATGTCGCTTAACCACCGTGTCCTACTTTCACCATCTGTGAAATGCTTTGTAAAGTCATGGAAAACTGAATCATAGGTCTTTTCCATCTCTAGATTCTATTAGGTCATCCAACTGTCCATCTGCCAGTAGAAGATTGTTTCCTACATCCACCAGTGTTTTTCCAGTCTGGATTCTGTCCTCCAAGTGATTGGGCTTCCACCAGTACCTTTGGGAGATGATATTTCAGACTTCTAGACCTCTTTGTCAGGAAGCTCTTCTGACACTTATAAAAAGCGATTAATTCTTTGGTTATGTTAATTTAATTTTGTTCTGTTACTTTATTCCCATTATTATATACTTGCTTGTAGTTTTAAGATATATGCAATTTTCACAACACCTTGAAGAACTTTGTAAGATGCAAACTCTCTGTAAGGTATCTAATGTATAGAACAAAGGACAAAAGTTTTTGAAATGCAAGATATGGCCCTCTATAAGAAAATAAGCTACTTAGTTGTTCGTGCACTTACATTCAGTGTGTGTAGACTGCTCCAGATTTAGAACAGAAACGGGATAGAATATGGAAATTTAACGACAGAACAGGATGTTAAATGGAAGTGTTGAAATACCTATCAAAGATGATTAAGTAGGGAAAAAAGGGAAAGGAACAAGTATAATTTAGTTAATGGACATGAAAGTATTTCCCTATTATATGGTACATCTTTTTTTCTAGACACTTGTAAATTATCACGTCTCCTGTAATTTGATTTGTATTTGAATCTTTGCTAACACATTAATTATTCTGATCCAATAGTCATGGTAGTTGCTTTTAAGGGTTTTCAGTTAGTGTCTGTCTTGCCCAGATCTGAGCCTAATGTTACCTATAGGTGCAGCTCAACCACCTGGACATATCTTATTTTCTCAAACTACACTACTTTGCATGGGCACTTCCACTTTGAGTTTTCTTCTCTGTTCAAGTGTTGCAAAATTGCTGTATTTTATATTCAAGTCATCTACTTTACTGGAGGTTTAGAAATTCAGCAAACGAGTAATTTTCTTCAGGTGTTGAATCCACCAGCATTGTGATCCAGGCTGGATCTAGATGAAAGCTATCGGAATAACCAGGCTTCTTTGTCCAAAGTTTTTCATTTTTTCAGAACTAGGAATATGTGGAAGTTATTTGGGCTGTGTATAACAGTAGATAAACTGCTTTTAAAATGGCCATCTGGCAAAAAACTGGTATGTACATGATTGATTTGGCACAATGCCCTAGGAGGAAAAAAACAGTATTCAGTACATTCAATTGATAAGGTTAATAGGGCATTTTGTAATACAACATATATAAAGTATGTATTTTAAAATAACAGATAATCTGTCATGGGGGGCATGTTTCACAAAATACTCAGTTTTTAACAAAATTCACTTGTCCAGTATGTTCATTCCTCTATTTCAGCTGCCAATGGAAATGCTTAAGTCCAGGAATGAAAACTGCATGTGTAGTCAGTCTCGTCAGAAAAGAGAATAATTTTTTTCTTCTCAACTTCATTTTCATTGTCTTAAGCTAATACATTCACATATGTTCGTAAGTTCTGATGTAACTTCAGATGAGCGGGGCATCTCAAACCTTCCAAAGTTTATCTGTAGCACAAGATACAAGCTATTTAATTGTTTCTATAAATAAAATCACCCTTCTGCAATACTTTGCTGTTAAAAAAAATCTCTGTTGCACTCTGTAGTAGTAGATAAGGTCAGATTAGGTGTAAGTAATGTTTTGGAAGTCAGTAAATATAGTATTTACATACAAAAGAAAAATATGTAACAAATAGATTTTCTTCCTTTAAGAAATCAATGGGAGATGCCATGAACTTAGAATGTTTATGAGAAGGCAAACTTTAGAAAGATTTCATGAAGTCTGATCATAAGAACAAAAAATACATTTTTCGTCCACAGGAAATAAAACCAGATGAAGTTACCAGACTTGCTCTTAGGACAGAAGTTAATTTTGAAAGTGTCTGCAAAAAGGTAAGTCTTAATTTTTTTTGTTTTCTTTCCCCTGATTCTGTGGGTATGAGAGGGCTCCATAGGAAAAGGTGCATATATGTGGGTGGGAATACATGCATTTGCACAGTGTGTTCTGTACATTACATTACGTCGTCATTTTAGACATTACTTCCTTTTCTAAGCAAATTTATCCACCAAGATATATCTACAAAGTATTGTATAGCTATTTACTGCAAGTGGCTTGTTGTCTAGGCTAGTGGGCTAATCCCTGGTAAATGGAATGGAATACCAGGGATTGTAATAGTGGGGTTTTAGTCTTTATAAATAGATTTGTTTTGTTTATATAGTATATATGCATGGTTCAGTTAGTGTAAATAGTCTTAGCTTTCAACAGTTGGAAGAAGGCTCTGAATACTTTTATATGCAGAGAGAAGTTTCCACATGTGAACAAAACCTGACAACCATTACCCTGAGATAAAGATGGAAATTTAACACCCATGTGGCTCATTAATTTCAGTGCAGTGTTTATCCTGAAGCCCAGAAATGGTGCATTATTAACTGTCTTAACTAATGATGTCTGTAAGAGATTAAATGAGGACATACAAGTGGGAAGATGGCTTGTTGAAATAAGCAGTTGAGGTTGAGAGCAGACAGGACACTCTAAAAGAGGAGTGAAGAACAGCAGAAGTACCATCTTAAAGGCTGTGCAGTAGAAGCGATGCCAGAAAGCAATTCTGAATTAAAAAAAAAAAAAATCAGTATATGAAATTATATATTTTTCCTCCACATTATCCTAAATTCCTATGGGCGGTCCACTGAGGGAGTCTGAAATCTAAAATGTTTATAGTCAGTAGGCTCAGTTTTAATGTAGAGTTAGATCATTTCCTCCTATAACAGCATCAGTGGTTTGTAGTACAACTGTGCTGTTGCAAAGCACTGTCACGTGTGAGGTAATTCAGCTATTAGCATAGTCTGCAGCAGGATTTCCGTGCTTCATGTGAGCAAAATCAAGTTAATAGGGATTTGGTATTTTGGGATCAGTGTTTGGATGGAAGTGTCTTACTGCTTTTCCTTCTCTTGACGATAAAAGAGAGTAAGGAAAAGGTCACAAATACACTGACATGGAGCTAAAAAGCAGCATTCTTCTTTTAAATTTATTTGACCAAGATTTTCCAGTCTGAAGGTGAGCTATTCAGAAATTGGTTACTGTAATGTTAGAAATGGTGCAGAAGTGAAGATTTCAGTTTTGTGAGGACACATGGAGAGGGATTTCATGCTTGAAGAAGGATGCTAAATTCAAACACTAAGACATTTTGTCACTTCTTGTAGGGGATTCTTCTTCAAGAATTCAAATGCACCAAGCTTATGCTGGTTGCTTCAAGTACAGGAACCCCAAAATTAAATACTCGATGCTGTTGTTTTAAGGGAGTTTACAGGTTTACAGTTGGTATTTTATATTCTTAGAGGAGAATTTTATTGCCAAAGATACAAAAGAAATATTATTAATCTTACTGGTTTATTTTGTCCCATTATTTTTGATGTATTCATAGTCATAGCTGACTGTATGCTTTCCATATTTAGCATAGGCTTTCATTTAGCTGTAATCCTTGAAAACAGATAGTACAGGTATCTGCATGGAATCATTTTGGGTTTTATGACTGTTGTTTCTGTTACTTTCTGCTGCTGGTCCTGTTTTTCAGTGGTATGAAAGTCTGTTAGTCTCACACCTGGTAGTGAATGGGTCTCATGTTTCAAATCAAGTTTATGGATGGGTGCTGATGCTTCTTGAAACTTGCAGTGGGGGTTTAACCTCTCTGCAGTAAAACAATATGTGCAATTAATTATTACAGTACTGTTGACAAGTGGTGGCTAAGCCATCATAACTTTATTGGTTGCTATTGGTTGGCCACAGCATATCCACAGCTAAAGAAGGCATCCATTCTGTGTTTTAACAGAAATTAATTTTCCAATATATTATTTCTTCTTTTCCCACAGTTAGTTATTAAACATACCATTAAAAAAAAAATCACTGATTTTCTATCCCTAGCAATATTCTGTAGGTCACATGAAATGGAGACCACATTGTTTACCTTTTCATTAACTTGAGTTTCGAAATATTTGAATGAAAACATCCTGTGGCTGTTTTCATTTTCAGAATAAGTTTGTTTTCATTGATAAAAGGCAATCTGCTTTTAATTCACTGTGGAATGCTGAATATTAGTTTTGTGTAATGGACAAGCAGTCAAGATATTTGTTTAATTCCTTCTGCTCACTGAGATTTTGTGTTCCATTACTATGTTTCCCCATATATTTTTCAGAATAAGATAAGCATACTTTTCTACTTAAAAAGAGTTTCCATAGATTTCAGTCAAGTACAGTAAAATTGTGCTAAAGTGTATAGCAAGTGGCACTCTAACTTGAGTTCTTATGATTTAGCTGTCAGTATTGCTATACTGATGGTTGCTAAGAAGCAAATAAAATTTATAATAGTTGCAGAGTGAGTTGGCAAGAGTCACCACCCACATGACACAAGACTTCTTCCTTTTCTAATTTATAAAAATGATGCAGGGCTTGCCATGTGAATGTAAGACAAGAAGCAGTAGGTAAACAGTTTTTCTTTGCTTGCCTCTGCTGAAATATTTTTAATCCATTTTAATATTGCTGCAGCTAGTACCATTGCTATCAACAGGTGATAAATTCTATTGTAAAAATTGTAATCAATGTTGCCGTGCAACTTTAATTAGACTTTATATTGTTGGTGCTTAGTTACAACTGTTGAAAAATGGAACCTGTATTTTCTAGGTCTTGACTAAGTTTTTGTGCACTTTCTGTACACATTTGTATACTGTCTGCAACAAATATATTTGCCAGTCATTAACAGAATTAAAAGACACATTGTGGATCTGTTGTCTAATGTTTTTTTTAAAAAAAAAAAATAATGAGATTTTCAGCTGTGATTGCATTTTGAGGTGTTCCTTAGCCCATATGTAATTGAACTGTTAGGGGAGGCTTGGTTAATTGGTGGTGTGCTCCAGCACACTGAAGTTATAAGTAGGAGGCTAATCTTAAAAATGCTGTTCATTACCTACAGGAAACTGACTTGGGAACTGACAGAGGTCTTAACTATTATGTTCAACTTAGTGCTAACATAGGTTTAAGGTAACTTAGGTTAAGATAGGCAGGATAACTAGGTTAATATGTATTAATATTTTTCCAGTATTAGAGAAATTGTAGGTATCATCTGTGCTGTTTCTCCAGAAAAGAGAGGACATTCGTCCACCTGTGAACACTTTGATCATAACTGCAGTTGGTTTTACTGCCTTTGCACTAGTGCTAACACGAATGTTGAGTAATTCATTGTAGCATCTCATTTAGTTTTTATTCCAATAAGTCTTTGGTATATAGGACATGCGAAAAAACAGCAGCTATGTTTTAAACACAGAGAATGCTCCAGCGTAACGGAACTCTGTACTGCAAGCAATGATCTGGAGTGCCATCTTGCTTTACGTCAAAATACTTCTTATATTTTTCTAAATAATGAAGTCTGTGTGCTTCAGAATTCAGCAACTTTCAGGTTTTTTTGGGGGGAGGGAAAATTGAAATTAAAGCTGCAAAGAACTATTGTATTTTTCTTCCTGTGGAGAGTAGACTACCAGTTATACATTATTGTCAGAGCATATTTTCCCGTTACTTCAATCTTGGCATGTCTGAATCATGCAGATACTTGTCTGCAAAGAGGATTCTGCACAGTAAATTTTGAGTATATTTTGATCCGCAAAGTTTGTTGGGGCTGTGTCATCCCTCTGAATCTCAAGATTGCTGAAAAGCTTGCCACAATTTCTAAGTGTGTTGAGAAGTTTCTTCTAGACCAGAAATGGTAAACCATTACTAGCTCGTAGAAGCTTTTTTTTTGCTAGTGTAAAGCCTGGTGAGCTTATTTTGGATTGCTTCATGTTCAAGAACCAACTTTGTCTTGTTTGGAATTTAAAAGGAATTTGAAGGCTTCAGAAACAGAATCTCAGGCAGCTCATGCACGGCTGTAGAGAGATGTGCCAGGATTTGACCGAGGAGGCTGGTACGCAGTGTGATTTTGATCATTAGAAGTCTAAGCTGCCTGATGACAGCTGTATTTCACATGATTATGGAGGCATGGCATTAGTGCTGTGTAGCTTCAAGTCCATATTATTTTTAATGGATGCCCAAAACCTGTTACGATGCAGTTAAAGTTCTGGAGGTTATTTCAAGGGTGAGTGAATTTGTTATCTATGGCTCTTCAGCTGTATGGCTCAAATGACTTTTAGCTGGTTTCCCAAGCCCAAATACTAAGAATAATAAAAAAATGTTTTCTGTGATTTATCAAATGAGAGTTCTACTACCTCACACATGAGAAAACCCTGTTCTGCCTCCCAAACACACTCATGAATTCACTGGATCTCTGATGCGGAACTAAGGAAATCCTTGGGCTGGAAGGACATGAGAGAGACGTAGAAAGGTATTTCTGCCCAGGACAGACAGGAGCAAAAAGGATGGAGTTGCAGGACAGGTTTTGTATTACCTTTATGCCTTTTGAAAGAGTGTTTAAATCACATGTCAGAACAGAAATTCTCAGATTCCTATCACCTTCTTTTTAAACTATGCAGATGATGGCCTGAGATTAGTCTGTATCAGTCCACAATCTCTCATCAGCAACCAAAAACAGACCAAGTACTTGTGTTGATTTATGTTGTTCTTTGTAGATGTACACTGAAAACCTGTTTCACACCAACAATCTGTGAAAGGCAATTTATGAAAGGCTACTAACTTTGAGGCATTAATTATTTGAGTCAGTAATTATTTGAGGCGTCAGGTTCCCCAGAGTATATCATGACATGGTAATCTTTGGTTACAAGACATTAACACTTACCAGACATGGTTATAACAACCAATAAGCGCATAATACTCTAATGAATACACTTATTTATTAAGGAAATGCTAAACTTGATACTGCTAGTATCAAGTTTGTGTGACAAGGAAAGAAAGGAAGATGTAATTTCTGAATTGAGTAGAACTGTTGATTAAACACATCTGCATCTGAGGAGAAAGAGTCATATCTGTATTTTCTAACTTTGAAAAATATGAAGGTTTCTATTTTAGCTAACAGTCCTAAATGTGCACTTGTGATCTTTCCCTTAATTTATTTTTAAAATGTACTTTATAATGGAAACTATATAAAAATGAAACCTCTGTATTCTCTGTGGATTTAATCTGAGGAAATGCACTAAATCATAAAAGGGGCCTGATGCAAAGTCTCTTGCGTTTAATTGAAGACTTTCTGTTAACTTCAAAGGCTTTAAATCAAGCACAGAATAGTTGCAATCTTTTGCTTGGGCTTTGGGGGATTTTTCCACAACTTCCTCCTTCCCCCTATCCCCAGCCTCTCTGACAAATTCTACTCACTACAAAAACATTCTGATTAGGATGAATGTTGTTCTTGATATAAAACTTCTGTTTCTGCTGTTAGTGTCTTTAATAGCAGCATAACTAGATAATTACTTATGTGCATTTTTAACATTCTTTGCCTATGAAAATGTTTTGTTTGCAATCCATAAACCATAGGGAGAAGACTACTGTATGAATCAGTCTCTCGGGTAATACTGATCTGGTAGTTTGTCAGCTTTGCATAAAACGCTTATTATTGATTCTTTGCACTTTGCTGTTTTGCGGTTCCATTTTGGCAATGTGGGGGTGAATGGCTGGTGGTTTTGAGGGACCCGTGAAAAACTTCATTCTCTTTTTTTTTTTTTTTTTTAAATCTAAATTCTGGTTGTTACATTCTTCTAACATTAGAAATAGTGTGGACAATCAGAATATAATTATAAGAAGAATATGTGAAATAAAGGAATTTTAATGATCACCTACCTGGACTTGTAATCACCATCTCATTCCCTCTTACCCCCATCCTTCAAAGCATCAATTATTAGAAACCTTGTTACCAACTTTTGCTTCAGAATGAATGTATGGCCTTGTGGGTACAAAGATGTTTCCATGCTCCACTAATGTGTTTATGCTGAGAATAGTAACGTAATAATACTCCATTTATTTTCCTGCATGTTAAAATGTTACATTCTGTTCCTTTCTTATTTCAGTATGGAAATAAAGCTATTCGTTTGCATATCAGATACCAGATATACTTTTCTCTAAGCAGCAGTTGCATCTGTCAACATCTTAAGTTTTTGAAAATGTGTTGCAATTGATTTAGTAGCACAGTTTCCTGTAACACAGGCTAAAATAGTTGGCTTGATGCTGGGAATCAGTGTTGCAGAGTTGAATTCTTTTTGTCCTGAGAATTTTGACTCTGTTTGAATAGAAGTTACACTGAATGTATGAAGCCACTGTTCCTTGAGAATTTTCCATGTCAAACACCAGATGGTAACGTTAAACAGGAATGTCTGTGGTCTTCTTAAGACTACTGGTGAAGTGAAGAATTCTGCATTCAGTGATGAATATCACATTCAGGCGTAAATACTTTCTTTGTGTGACTGATTATTTTGATTGTTTTTTGTTTTCTTTTCCTGAAGGATCTTACCTTCCAAATTCAATTGCTTGAACTGCAAGCTGTTTAGCATACCTCTTATATATACTCCTCTATATTTTAGAGCCTAGAATCCATTGCCATGACTGCAACTGAAGTTTTATGTCAGTATAAAACTGACATAAATAAAGTCTGTCAATTTTTTGACAAATCTTTCTCTGCTCTTCTCTCTTCTCACCTACTTCTCTACCCAACTGTCTGTCTGTCTGCTAGTCCAGCCAGTATCAATCCTTTCCCAGGCCTCCAATGGGAGAGTTCAGGCTCTCCTCTCTATGCTATGTTTTGTCCATTGCCCCCTCATCTTTGGTTAGCCATGCCTTCCCCACCCCCCCACCCCACCCCCCAACTCTTGGCCTTACTTTCTCTAGAGATCTAGATCTCTTCTTCATTAGCCCCTTTGCATTCAAACTAGGCTGCTCAGTAGAGCCTCCGTTTGAGAGCAAGGAGATAAACTAGACCCAAGTTACCATCATTTTCAACAGAGTAGCAAATGCAGTGATCTCAGCTAAATTACAGCTTGGATTTTGTCCATTCTGGAAAGAATTTTTTTAAAGTTCAGTATTGAAATAAACTGGTAGCTTTGCCAGTTTTTTCAGAGGCACTATGATTTCCTTTTAAATTTTCAATTACTAGTCCAGGAATCTTTCTACCACTCATTTGCATTCTTGTGAGGCTGTATTACTTAATTTTATTGCCTGGCTGGACAGGCATTGAACATTGAACAGTAAGTTCAATAATAAAGTGTATTCCTGTCCTTAGACAAGGTTCAATCTCAAAAGTGATGTGATTGGTTTTAATTTGAATGTGCTTATTTCACTTATTTGGTGTGTCACACGAGAATGTGGGCAGGCATATTGTTGTCAATAAAGCTCAGAGGGAGCCAGTTCATGTTTTTGTAGCTGGTCTTTGGCTTGGGTCATCTAGGTAACTCAGGCACAATAAACACACTTTCAGGAGCACAAATGGACAAAAAGGCAGGTGGGGAAGAGCGGTGGTTGTAAGCTCACGTATGCCTGTGGTAGTGATGTTGTGATGCATGGTGTTTTACATCCATGTGGCTGTATATTTTCAGTCCCAGAAAGATTTATGTCACAGCACTCATGAAAGACAAGCAACTCTCAACTTACATTCCTATTTTAAATGACTATTTAAGTGATGTATATAAGTATCTTACTGGATATGAGCTGTCATAGGAACAATAGAGGAGAATGTACAGAAATAGTCTTGGTTTTATGCTTTCCTTGAAAAAATGTAGTGCACCAAGTGGTTCTCAGTGTATGATGGTTCGTTTGGCTCTCTTTTATTTTTATTTTTTTTTAAATAAAGGAATTTACTCATAAATTTACTTACAGAGTTACTTATATCCAAAATCTCCTTGATATCATTCTTCTAAATACTGTTCAGACTTGCATACAGTGCCCAAGGTGCAGGTGCAAGTCCAGAATCTCAATGCATGGATAAGGGTATGGTATAGAAAGGAGAGATGTAGGTGTTTGGGGAACCTTTGGGGCATGAGGAAGCTGGACAGGGAAAGATGAGTTGCATTATAATCAAAATTGTGCCAGGCTGCTGGCACTGAAAATTTTAAAGATCATAAAGGAATACTTAAACTAAAAACAGAGGGAAGATGATATGCATAGAGGAACATCTGATTCATAACGACATGACAAACAGGAGGCATGTGGCTTCTTTTCAGGATGTCTCTTAAAAGCCAAGGAGGGAACAGTTTGATCCAATAAATAATGAAGGTAAATCAGACTGCCTACAGAACCAGTTGACTCGCACCTCTGATACTAAGCTGCAGAGAAAGGATGTAAATTATGAATGCTTCCATACCAGTCCTTGAACCAAAAAAAATTAACGGATGGGAACGAATACATGACATATAATGTCTTCACAGATATAATAGATAACCTCCTTCCACCACGTCTTCAAGATAATGAAAGATACCATCTTTACAGGTATAATGTAGTAGGCTGTATGTGCAAGAGTGGTGCTGTGTGGTGAAGCACTGTATTTTAAGTCTAACACCGCAAATGTATTACAGAAAAAAAGAAGCGCTAGGAAGCCTTTAGAATGGAAGTTCCAACTGTCATAAAAATTTGGTACTAGTAATGTGCTACAGCCTCCAGTCAGAATGGTGGTGATGAACAGGGTTAAATGAGATTAGAGAAGCTACAAATTTAGGACAGATATTAATAGTGAGAGTTTTTAGTTTACTCTTAATTCATTTGGGTACTAAAGACAGAATCTTTGAGTTGCCAAAGATGTGCTCAACCAAATCAGAAAGCAAAATATCTTCCCTGTCTTGCTATCTGTCTATCTGCTCATCCTCTAAATCTTGGGATCCATTGAGCAATTTTCCGTTTGCTAGGGGTGGTTTTAGAAGGATTAACTTCCAACAGGGTTTTTTGTGCGTGAGAAACCAAGATCAGTGTACCACTGAGGGAAAGGTGGCCATAGTTCATTACCTCTTGATCTCGTTTTGAGAAGCACCATAGAGCTGGCACAGAAGATAAGTGCAAAGAGAGAGAGTGTAAGGTAGAACATACGTGAGTTGGAATCTTCCGTTATTTTAGTTGCTTAGAAAACTTAAAGTGTTAAGATTTCTTTAATGTTATATAAACAATTGTAGTCACTTATGTTAAAGACAGCTACTGACACAGTACTAACTGCAAAAGCTCTTTCTTTATATATTTTTTTGTAATCTGACTCAGAATTGCATTACAAAATCAGAAAAAAATAAACCTGACATTCCTGACATTTTTAAAAATTAAAACCAGCTGCTGTTGTCTTTTGCTCTTTTTATCTTCATAAATTAAACTCTCATCACTTTTTTGTTGTGTGTCATATGAAGTACAAAACCATTAGGATTTCTGCCCCCCTTTATTAACCAGATCAGTTTTTAAACTGCTGCAACTCTTTCAAATCTGAAATTAAGATTTATAAAAATAAAAAAAATAAACAGAAAAGGAGTTATGGAATTAGGAGGGCTCTTTCAGCTCAGTATGAAGCCCATCAGTCTGTTAACGCTGGAAAATTACATGAAAAGTGCTAGATGTTTTGAATTACTGTAATTCTGTTTAAAGAAAAATCTCATCTATTGGGATGTCAATGAATGTAGCTGCTAAGACAGGCTACATTAAAAAGTTACAGCTTGGTAAAATGAGAGCATAAGTTTACAGCATATTGCCCCTTTGTGGTAAAGTTATTCGATAAGAGAAGGTATGGGAAAAATGAGGTAACTAGTCACATAGTAGAAGTATAACAGCATTAAATTTAAAGGGTGATGGTCTAGTTGTTCTTGGGTTTGGAACACAAATAACTGTATGACGATTGAAATGGTTGAGTGATTACACATTAGGAAAATTCTGTGTGCCAGAGTTAACTAATAATAATGTAATGGCCTAGAAGATGCCCGAGAGCCGCTAAGCAGAAAAGTGATTGTTCTGTGTGCCATATGGTGAAATACCTGCTATAAAATGTGAACATCCAGGATTTCCATTTATTTTACATCCTTCATCTGCTGATATGCTCAAGTAATATCAGGGGTTCCATATACATCTGACATGTGTTTATCATTAGAGTAAGTTTTGAATGCATATATTCTCTCAATAGACTTAATGATGGAAAATCTACATTTTGTTGCCAAAGAACTGGTATGTTTATCTCAGATGTTTTAATAGTTTTTTCAGTGAACTGAATTTGTATTTCCATTGTCTTTCCATTTCCAGAAAGTGGCTGAAAAAACATATAGATTAAAAGAAATCTGTTTTCAATTGCGCACGAAAATTGCAATGTGGTATGCCAAGAAATTCTGTCTTGTTTTGAATAGCGTATTATAAAATGGCCTACCTCGGGTTAGTGTGTACAGTGTTCATGAAGTCGTCTGTGCCTCCAAATCCTTGCCTCTCGTATTTGGTTCCTTCAGCCGTGCTCTGAACATAAATATATTTCTCCTGAGAATTTTATCTGAAGACATTGACCTGACAACACTTTATTTATATGTAGGTGTGTTCCCTGGTGGTAGTGCTTGTAAATGTGAAGGCCTGAGCAAGATAGGGTTTTTTGGCCAGCAATAAATCTTTTACCTTTATGTCATAAATTATCTGAAACATACTTGATTAAATTAGAGCTTTTTTTTTCAAATGTTAGCTAGTTTTGAAGCTTTGCATGTGTTTTAAATTTGAAGATCTGAACTATGTCTACTTTTTCTGTTATAAACAGCCTTTCATATGTGCTTATACATATGGTGCTGTATTGGGCTACATCTGACAAGTGATAATTTGAGGTTTGAGCATCTGTTTTACAGTGAAATATTGTAAGGATGTCTCAAGATTACATCCCTGAAAGTTCAGTACAGAGTTTTGTCACCAAATTGACTTTATAAGGAGACTGTTGGATATCTCAATTCTGAAACTTCTCAGGTTCATCCAAGGCAGAATACTGTGAACTTCTTGGCCCATTCAATAGTTTTAATAATATGGATCTCCTCTCTGTATGTCACCGATATATTTGCTACCATCTGCTTCTACTCAGCCTTTGGATGTGCCTGTGATGTGCAGGTGAATCTTGGGAGCTCAGATGCCTTCAGGTTGTAGTGAACTCAGAGAATTCTCTTTCCTGCTCAGTTTGCAGCACTGCCTGAGAGTTGTTGCTCTGCTTTGTGTTTCTGCTCTCTTTTCTGTAGCAAATAAGTAATAGGTTTTTTTGTTTTCCAAAATAACAGTTGTTTCAGATTTCATTTTGAGATTGGCCAGCTTAAATCCCTGTTCAGAGTTAATAAACAATTGCCTATTTTGAGGCTCTAGACTCTCATTCTGTATGGCCAGTTACTAGTAAATGATCTGTCTACTTCTCTGCAGAAGTCACTCACAGTTTCAGATCTGATACATAGTGCTTGTCAGACTAATTTATATATGACCTTTCCTCCAAGTTTCGTTGTGTTCTCTGAAAAACTCCATGTGAATTTCATGGCAAAGACCTTTTCTCTTTTTATTGTTCATAGCTACTGCCAGTTGTCTAAGATGCATTTTGTTTCTGTTCCTGCTGAAGTACTCAGGGTTTCTATTTCATCTCATTTTGCATTCCAGTGTACTTTCTCAATATGATTGTCTTTTACCTGATTTGGGCTGGGGGGTGGGTTTTGCTTGGATTTTATGGGTTTGGGGTTTTTTTTTGTGTATGTGTTTGGGTCTTTTTTGTGGCATCTATTTTACTGTGGTATGTGCCAAACTTTTTTTACTCAGTTTGCAAGACATATTATTTTGTAGTGATATAGTACCTGAACTATTCAAATGTCAAAATATATGAAAAGTACGTATTCTATACAAGACTATATATAAAAACCAAAACCATGTATCCTTTATACTGTTAAGTTTAATTTATGTGTTTTTACATTGCTATAAATCTGACTAATTGTACTGGCTGTTCAATTCAAATTATATAATATTTTTACATTACAAATATTTCTTAATACTTTCTCTTAGAATCTAATATGGGTATTACTCTCTTCACAAGTGCTTTCCACTCACTGGGAATTTGTCCACATCGTGGACAGGTTTGTCCATAGCCTAAAGTAATGTTTGACATGCTTCTAGATTTTCTCAATGGCCACCAGAGGTTCCAGTGTTGATAGACACAATGAGTTAGACCACCACAACTGTGTGGGGGAGTTCGCATGGTGCTCACTTTATGTCCTCTTTCATAAACTTAAGAAGTTAATATTTTTTTTTCCTTAAAAAAATGTGTGTGTTGTTTCTGTGGGATGCCAAATTGAGAGAATTACAGACACATGTTCTTACTAGCCCGAGAATAAATGACGAAGAGTTAGCAGCGTTAGGTTTCTGCTTACACCTAGAGTTGACGCTGTTCTCCATGAAGAGATAATTAAGAATCCATGCCTGCTTTATTCTGGGGTTGTCGTTTCTTCTCTGACTTTTCTGTATTAAAATAATCATATGAATTATTTTATATATAAAAAGAAGAAGGAAAGAATTAGTAGAAAAATAAGTGCATAATTTGTACTTGGGCAGGTCTGGGGTTTTTGCCAAGCTCTGCTGTAGATCACTGTGGTAGTTTGGGATGAAACACTCCATTTCTTTGACCATTTCCCAATCTGAAAAATAAGCATTTACCTCATGCCTGTATGGTTGGCTAAATCAGTTGTGACAGGTTAATCCAGAGAAAAACTCTATTGAGTCTTTAAAAATCCAATTAAATGCGGTCTTATAATACTTGTAAAGTGCTAGGCCTTTTAAAAGGCCTTTAAACTTTTTTAAATGCTTAGATAGTAGGTATTTTTTATCATGCATGTAGCAAAGAACAGCAAGAAATCTATTTTTGTTTGAATTTATGGCTTATTTTATAATTCTTACTTTAAAAGGATAGGAGGCAATGATAGAAGCAAGTTTATATTTCATAGCCCTCTTTTATCAAAGACAAGCCAAACTGGATGTACAGGTGAAGATAAATCTAAGTGAACAAATTCTGGGGAAAAGAATAGCCTTGGAAGAATCTTATGCTTCTCCCTGACGCTGGATATAAGTGTCTTTGGAATTCAGTGATGAGTTGACAGTCAGCTGCTGTCAGTGGAAGGACAGCTAGACTCTCCAGACCTCTGCCTTCTATTGTGAACAGTTCTACAGATGATCAAAAAGGTTGTCCAGAGTACCCCATGCTGCCATGGGTCTTCAACTTCCATAATGCTTGTGTGTGGGGTTTGTGTGGCAAGGTTTTGGTACCAGGAGAGGCTACAAGGTGGCTTCTGTGAGAAGCTGCTAGAAGATTCCACTATGTCTGACAGAGCCAATGCCAGACAGCTCCAAGACAGACACACCACTGGCCAAGGCTGAGCCCATCAGCGATGGTGGTAGTGCCTCTGGGATAACAGAGCTAAGGAGAGGCGAAAAAGCCACCAAGAGCAGTTGCAGCTGGAAAGAGGAGTGAGAGGATTTGAGAGAAACCGTCCTGCAGGCACCAAGGTCAGTACAGAAGGAGGTGCTCCAGATGCCAGAGCAGAGATTCTCCTGCAGCCCATGGAGAAGACCATGGTGAAGCAGGCTGTCCCTCTGCAGCCCATGGAAGTTAATGAGCAGATATCCACCTGCAGCCTGTGGAGGACTCCACACTGAAGGAGGTGAAGGCTCCCAAAGGAGGCTGTGACCCTGTGGGCACCCTGCACTGGAGGAGGCTCCTGGCAAGACCTGTCCCCCCGTGAAGAGAGAAGCCCACGCTGGAGCAGGTTTGCTGGCAGGACCTGTGACCCTGTGGGGGACCCAAGCTGGAGCAGTCTGCTTCTCAAGGACTGTACCCTGTGGAAGGGACCCACGCTGGAGCAGTTGGTGAAGGACTGTCTCCTGTGGGAGGGACCCCAGGCTGGAGCAGGGGCAGAGTGTGAGGAATCCTCCCCCTGCGGAGGAAAGAGCAGCAGAGACACTGTGTGATGAACTGACCACAGCTCTCAGTCCCTGACCTTATCTCTATCCGTGAGTGTCTCATTGTATTTTCTCTCCCCTGTCCAGCTGAGCGGGGCAGTGATAGAGTGGTTTTGGTGGGCACCTGGCCTCCAGGCTGGGTCAACCTAGCAGGGTTTGCAAGATAAATAAAGTAAATATCCATGTATTTTCATGGTTGAATTACCACAGTAGCAGAAAACAATGTAAATTTATATAAACTGTGGCAAGTGTTGAAAAGAATAATAAATAAGAAGCCAAGGGGGACTTGAGGTTTCCCTGTGTATCTTGATGTTTTGTTAAGAAACTGTTCAGTTTTTCTTCTATTCTTCTATTACAAGACCTTGTCCTGCTGACATTTTTTTGTAAAGGCTTTAGATCTGTTAGGACATGCATTTTAGCTTCAACTGGAAATTTTTCATCAGCCTGTTGTAAAAATTGTATATAGTCCAATTAAAAAAAAAACCCTGATGCAACTAGCGTGACTTCCTGAGATCTGTACAGAATTAATTGCTCTAAGAACTTCCCACGTGTCTTGTTATTAAGCTTGTGTAGCAGCTACTTTGTAACACCTCTACAGTCATTTTGATGTCATGTGGAAAACTAGGAAAGCTTGAGTAAAAGCTGAGTTACAGTTAATCATAAATCTGACAGGTTTTGACTATCAATTTCCAGTGCAGAGTTTGAAACATTTAGGGCTGATGTTTCTTTAAGTACTATTCTTGTTAGCATTATTATTCTCTATTTGGGAGAACCAGTCTCTTTTAATCTCTTGTCACATCTAATGAAGACCTGTTTACTGTATCCCCTACTTGATCCATCCTCCTGTTATCAAGGTGAGACACAGTCAACAATCTCTTGCTGTCAGGACCTAGAGACAACACCACTACCATGAGTGATACTTCTCATTCCAAAACCGTCACCATGTCTGATGGCCGCAAATCACATACTGCATGTCTTAAAGACATAAAGGAAGAGGGAGAACTAGCAGCATTTCACAGTCAGAAAGTAACTTTCCTCAAGGGTCTTATTTCAAAGCAGTATGAGGTCATGGGATGGACTTGGGTGGCAGCCATGATCTGGCACCTTCAGCCACCCTGTGACTCCACATTAACCACATCTGGTATTCTGAAGGACAGCTGTAACTAGTTAGAGCTCTGGGAAGAACGTGTGGATTAACAGGTTTTCTGGAGTTTTTTTTAGTAGAGAGGCAGCTCTTCTAAGCTGCTACAAAGGGTATTGCAATGACATCTTGTTTTGGCCCAGACTGGGAATTTTTTTTTTTTTTTTCTTGTTAGCATTATCTCGCACTGCCCCCGACCCCCCCCCTTTTTTTTTTTGTCTCCTAATAAAACCAGGCTGTTGTTACTGTGGTGGGTTGACCCTGGCTGGAGACCAGGTGCCCACCAAAGCTGCTCTATCACTGCCTCCCTCAGCTGGACAGGGGGAGAAAATACAATGAGAAATTCATGGATAGAGATAAGGACAGGGAGAGGTCACTCACCAGTTACCGTCATGGGCAAAACAGACCCAGCTTAGAAAAAAATTTATCTAATTTATTACCAAGCAAAACAGAGTAATGAGAAATAAAAATGAAATCTTAAAACACTTTCCCCCCACCACTCCCTTCTTCCCAGGCTTAATCTTCCTCCCAGTTTTCTCTCCCTCCTCCCCACCAGTGGCACAGGGGGGCAAGGAATGAGTGTTGTGGTCAGTTCATCACACAGTGTCTCTGCCGCTCCTTCCTCCACAGGGGGAGGACTCCTCACACGCTGCCCCTGCTCCAGCCTGGGGTCCCTCCCACAGGAGACAGTCCTTCACCAACTGCTCCAGCGTGGGTCCCTTCCATAGGGTACAGTCCTTGAGGAGCAGACTGCTCCAGCTTGGGTCCCCCACAGGGTCACAAGTCCTGCCAGCAAACCTGCTCCAGCGTGGGCTTCTCTCTTCACGGGGGGACAGGTCTTGCCAGGAGCCTCCTCCAGTGCAGGGTGCCCACAGGGTCACAGCCTCCTTTGGGAGCCTTCACCTCCTTCAGTGTGGAGTCCTCCACAGGCTGCAGGTGGATACCTGCTCCACTGTTAACTTCCATGGGCTGCAGGGGGACAGCCTGCCTCACCATGGTCTTCTCCATGGGCTGCAGGAGAATCTCTGCTCTGGCATCTGGAGCACCTCCTCCCACTCCTTTTGCTCTGACCTTGGTGCCTGCAGGGCGGTTTCTCTCAAATCTCCTCACCCCTCTCTCCAGCTGCAACTGCTCTTGGTGGCTTTTTCGCCTCTCCTTAGCTCTGTTATCCCAGAGGCACTACCACCATCGCTGATGGGCTCAGCCTTGGCCAGTGGTGTGTCTGTCTTGGAGCTGTCTGGCATTGGCTCTGTCAGACATAGTGGAATCTTCTAGCAGCTTCTCACAGAAGCCACCTTGTAGCCTCTCCTGCTACCAAAACCTTGCCATGCCAACCCAAAATGCTTACACTCAACATTAAACTGCACTTCTAGTTAATTTAGAAACTTGAGTATGATGTGCTTCCAGGTTAGTTTTTGTCTCATGGCTTTTGCCATGTACTGCACGCTTGTCAGTGGGGTTTCTGACTGTCTTCATTTGAATGTCATCAGATCATCTGTCAGTTATTTAGAATAATGGGACACATACAGGGCCACCAAGCAGTACCGGTTTGTTAGCACTGTCGTTTGACCAGGTTAAATTTCTAGTAGTAGTTGTAGCGACGTACTTTTCTACTAGCAGTCTTGTTTCTGGTGAGAGCTGTAACAAGAAAATTCCCTTTTGTACAAAAGCCAATTGAAGAATAGAATCATATAATCACTAAGGTTGGAAAGGACCTCTGAGATCATCAAGTCCAACTGTCAACCTAACACCAACATGCCTGCTAGACCATGTCCTGGAGTGCCACGTCTAAATGTTTTTTGAACGTCTCCAGGGACGGCAATTCAGCCACCTCTCTGGGCAGTCCGTTCCAACACCTCACTACTCTTTCCGTGAAGAAGTTTTTCCTAATATCCAACCTAAACCTGCCCTGACGCAACTTGAGGCCATTCCCTCTTGTCCTGTCGCTTGCTACTTGGGAGAAGAGATCGACACCCTCCTCACTACAACCTCCTTTCAAGTAGTTGTAGAGAGCGATCAGGTCTCCCCTCAGCCTCCTCTTCTCCAGGCTAAACAACCCCAGTTCCCTCAGCTGCTCCTCATAAGGTTTGTTTTCCAGTCCCTTCACCAGTTTTGTTGCCCTTCTCTGGACACGCTCCAGCAGCTCAATGTCCTTTTTATATTGAGGGGCCCAAAACTGGACACAGCACTCGTGTAAGAAGTGTGATTTCTTTCTGTCCTATTATTGATTATAGCAGAAGAATATGATCAAAAGTAGGATTGAACAGGAAGATTAATCAGAATGAAGCAATGGTCAAACGTTTCCATTTCATGTTTCTGAGTTAATCCCAGGCTTCTGCCCTTTAATTCTTCCTGAAGCTCCACTGTCTCAACCATGCTGACACGGTATCCCTTTCAATTCCTGTCATCACATCTGTCCCAGGGCCCTGGGACACTCAGTTTTTCATTATCACTGTATCACCTATGTTGTATGAAGTAGGTACTACCCAATCAACTTTTGTCTGACATTTCCATCACACTGCTTTTTTTTTTATCCAGTGCTACCAGCTCTCAGAGCTGTTCTGTACTTCTTCTGACCAGTTCCAGCATATCTCAAAACTTACATTGTGAACATGTTTTTATCTTCGCAAGCTTGTAATGTCTCTTCTCTTCCCAGTCATTTCCACACTGTACAGTTTGTCTCCCTTACGTGGCGTGTGCATGTGCGTTTGCACACGTGTCAGTTACACAACTGCTGCTTTATTATTCTATAACTGACAAGTTATGTTTTGAGGTTTGTGCATCTGTGCACATGTCTGCCATTCAGTTTGAAGAACGCTTGTCCATGTAGTTTCAGTGTCTTTTCATTTTAAGAGATTTGAAAATGCAGAGGTCAGTGCAGTTAATTCAGTTAAATGTCCAGAGTTTAATGAAACATGACAGTGATGATAGGTAGATGTCTTTCATACCATATAAAGAACGCATGGTTTACCAAGATAAAAAGTTTGAGGAGACTCTGACTTTCAGGTGGTTCTGTAGGTAGCTTACAACTCCTCACTGAAAAGTGTGACTGTGCACTGCTCAGTTGCTTTGCACATTTTGCAGTGCCTCAGTTGCACACTGAGTAGGGGAGAGCATCCTATGGAAAGTGCTAGGACATTCTTGTGTGGAAAAAAACAAATAGTGCAAAACAATACAAAAGTAGCAGGAACATGTGAGAATAAATATGTAGAATGCCAGTATCTCTATAATTCAACATACTGGTGGCAAAGGGAGGGGTAGGGGTGTTCTTGCTGTAAATACCTTTTCCTGTTAAGTTTTATTCTCTACTAAGGTTTTTGTACTGGAAAATACTTGAGGAAAAATAAATTCAGCATTGGATCTGCCAAAAAAAGAGAAAAGTGGGAAATTTTAAAGAATGTGAATGTCATATTGTATGTTTGTTGGCTACTGTCTATCAGTATGAATAGTGTTTGTTAAGTATTTTGCTATAAGGAAAAAATGTGGTTATTCCATATGGATTGGCATGTATACGCTTAAACCCTTTCTATAAATACTTGAATTAAAGGACACCAGATGTTGCACAGAAGCTGCTGCTGCCTTCTGAACTTCATGGTATATTCTTTCAAAACCCACAGGAAGTAGCTGAGGGAAAAAGTGTATTAATTAAGGTCAGAAATAGATTTTCCAGCTATAGAAAAAACTCCAAAGAAAATAGCGTTTGATCTTCAGAAATCTGAGCTGTCCCAGGAATCTGGTGGCAGCTTGCAGCACTGTCACATGGGGATCAAAATTCAGATTTCAAGTTCTCAGAGTTAGGCTAGCCTGAAAGTAAGCCAGTTTGTGGCCCTTGGCAACAGACCCATCTTTTGACCCGTCCCCTCTGGCTAGTGTTCATAGTTCTGTAGACAGTCTACAGAGAAAACTTTTTCCTAGTTTTTCTTGACCTGAAGAAATAACATCGTAATAGCAGAAACTTGAGGAGAAAGGAAAGTGCTAGAATTCCCAGACGCTCTGCACTTCAAACATCGAATACTAGAGGACATACCCAGAGTATATTTTGTGAGCTCTGGAACTATGGCTAAAGAAATGCCAGTGGGATTTGCTTTGCGCTGGTTGAGGAACAACCAATTAAATGTTTCTGCATTTAGAAGTAGTGGCTCTGTTGTAGCAGTGGTGTCTTCTGCTCTGTTTCCTTCAGACAAAAGCACTCAATGCGTATCTCCTGCGCTAATAGTTGCCATGAAGTATCCATCTGTCTTCATGCAGTGAATACGTAACTGTTTATACTAAGTGGCATAATTCTGCTGGAAGAAAGTGTACATACAAACAAGTGAGATTCCCCACTGAGCACTCTTTATGTCAAGCAAATTAGATACTTTAAACATGCATTGCTGATGTATTAGGTAGTGTTTGTGTCGTGGGTTGACCCCAGCCAGCAACTAAGCACCCAGCAGCTGCTTGCTCACCCCACCCCCGCAGGATGGGGATAGCATCAGAAGAGCAAAAGTGAGAAAAACTCGTGGCTTGAGACAAAGACTGTTCAATATAGTGAAGCAAAGCTGTATGTGCAAGCAAAGGAGAGTAGGGAATTTATTCACTCCTTCCCATCAGCAGGCAGATGTTTAGCCACATCCTGGAAAGCAGGGCTTCATTTGGTATAACAGTTACTTGGGAAGACACCTGCCATAACTGCAAATAAACTCCTATTCTGTTTCCTTTCCTTGAGCTTTTATTGCTGAGCACAGCTTGATACAGAATGTAATATCCTTTTGCTCCATTTGGGTCGGTGGCCCCAGGTGTGTCCTTCCCGGCCTCGTGCCCACCCTGCCTGCTTGTTGGGAAGGCAGAGTGAGGAACAGAGCAAGTGCTGCTCAGCAATAACTAAAAAATTGCTGTGTTACCAACTCTAAAATGTTTCAGTCACAGATCCAAAGCACAGTACCGTCTTGGCTGCTGTGGAGAATGTTAACTCCATCCCAGGGCAGAGCCAGTACAACCTCCGTCCCTTATTCCCTATCATTTACATACCTGTGACTGAGGCTCCATCTGTTGCGGTGGTCACTCAGGACAGGAAAGGCAGCGTGTTGAGTTGTTCGGCACCAAAACCAGCTCAGATTCAGTCACTTGCCCAGTTCATTAAAAGGCTCATCATCTCTTGGGTACCAAGGCTTCTGCTGTAGTACATTCAGTAGCCCATAGCTGAAATCACAGGTGGCAACACTTTAAACATATATCCATTACAGCATCACTAGGAGGAAGGTGTGTCTTTTCTCCTTTCTCCCGAAGAATTGCACTGTAAATTTGTGTTTTACAAGCCTGTTACATCCCTTTTCCCTCCCTTAAAAAACAAAAAAAAGATTACAAACGTGTCTGGAAGAGTCTTAGATACCTCTCATTTTGTTCTTCAAGCAGAGTGATGACAAGAACCTGAAAATGAGATAGCTTTTACAGTGTGTCGTACATGTGACTTCTAATATATGGGAGAGTCATATACTGTCAGAAAGAAATGGAAGCAATTCCTACTTTGCTCCTTTTTCTTCAGATTAAAACATAAAGATCACATTTGTTCTTTGAATCAATCTACAGAGTTCCAGTATTCTATCATATCACATTCAAGGTTGTTTGTTTTTAAGATCAGGTTAGACCGTGCCTCTCAGTCACATTTAATGTATATTCCTTCAATACCTGCTATGTAATTTTGTGTACTTTCATGACATCCATACTGCACTTCTTGCAAGTTACTGTATTCCTTCGTGCAGAATGCCTCTAGCAATATGCTGTTCTTTATTCAGGGGGTTCATGAATTTGCTTTGCATGTGTAAGGAATAGTGAATGTAAAAATCAGCATATTAGATCTGAAAGATGTGCCTGGTATGCTTTTAAAATAAAAATCATGTTATCCCTATTCATTACCTGAGAAACAACAGATAGTATTCTGTCAATGTTTGGGCAGTCAGATTTTTCCTCATTTAGAATAACAGTAATGCAGGAAAAATAAGAAATATTCAAGTATCACAGAATCACACAGAATCACAGAATCACAAGAGTTGGAAGGGACCTCGAAAGATCATCTAGCCCAACCCCCCCTGCCAAGGCAGGGCCACCTAGAGCACATCACTCAGGAACATGTCCAGTCGGGTTTTGAATGTCTCCAGAGAAGGAGACTCCACAACCTCTCTGGGCAGCCTGTTCGAGCGCTCGGTCACCCTCTCGGTGAAAAAGTTTTTCCTTACATTAACCCAGAACCTCCTATGCTGCAGCTTGGACCCGTTGCCCCTTGTCCTATCGCTTAGTGAGGCCGAGAAGAGCCTGGCTCCATCTTCCCGACACTCACCCTTAACATATTTATAAACATTGATGAGGTCACCCCTCATCCTCCTCTTCTCCAAGCTAAAGAGACCCAGCTCCCTCAGCCTTTCCTCATAAGGGAGATGTTCCACTCCCTTGATCATCTTTGTGGCTCTGTGCTGGACTCTCTCTAGCAGCTCCCTGTCCTTCTTGAGCTGAGGGGCCCAGAACTGGATGCAATACTCCAGATGCGGCCTCACCAATGCAGAATAGAGGGGGAGGAGGACCTCCCTCGACCTACTGACCACAGCTCTTCTAATGCACCCCAGGATGCCATTGGCCTTCCTGGCCACCAGGGCACATTGCTGGCTCATGGTCATCCCCCTGTCCACCAGGACCCCCAGGTCCCTTTCCCCTACACTGCTCAACATCATAGTGTCATAAGTTTACTCTTGTTCAGTTAATACTCCAGAATCACATTAGCATCCATTACAGCGTAACTGATACAGAACTGTGGAAGTATTCATTGTTCGGTTCACTTAATGCCTTTAAATTTATTTTGCATAGCCAAATTGTACTGCAACTGAGCGAGCCATAGCAAGACTTGCAACACATCCCATCTTGAAACCCAGATTTGTTGAACTTAAAGGTATGAAAACTTACATTAACTTTTTTATTACTTCAGCAGCTTACTGGTGAATTACCTTTTTCCTGTGTACTCCTGACATGAACAACCAGTATAAAAAGAAAAGTAAAAAACTGAAAAGATCCTGAAAAGAACCTTAACTAGCTGCAGTGAACCAACTGTCACAAGCTTGTAGTCATTGTACTGATGGAAATGGGCTTATGACAGTATACTGTATGACATTTAAGATACAAGATGTAGGACAAACAGGGCCCATAATGGGAAGTCTAAAATTCAAGTGGATATAATGGAATATCTGTAAACTAGGTAGGACCAAACTGGCAGATACAAAGGTAAGAGGAGCATTACAGGTGGGTTTCCAGAGGCAGTTAAAAGGTTTTGCTGGAAACTGTCCCCAGAATCCTTAGGGAATCTTTACTTGTTTTTTAGGTTGTCTCCTGTTCCCTTTAAACTCAAATTTCTTGACTAAAATCGATATTAAAAAAGTTCGAGTCCTAGTAATAATGTCACAAATTTACTTTGTTAATAACAGAGCGTGTTAAACACTCATTTCATTACATCTGAGCAGTTTACTATTTGCAGTTTTTACACACAAAGTAATGCCCTAAATGAACATCACTGTCAGCTGCAGATTGTTTGCTGAAAGAGAAGTTCACAGTTAAAACCAAGTTTAGCAGTGTATTCACATGGTAATAATTTCAGGTTCTTTTCCTTGCTTTTGTTGATGCTGAATTCTAAGGTAGTTCCTGCCACATTGTGCTCAGTAAATGATTGATAAGGACATTCAAAATAGGCTTACTCAATGCAACATATTTTTTAAAATGTTTTATTACATTAAAACAACTTACGTGAACTTGTGTAGCTGCAACATAAGATTTTTTTTCTGCCCCTTGTGTAGCTGCTGTAAAAGCTTTCAAGGATGCAAGAAAGAACACAGACAAAGCCACTCCTCTGAAAAAGACAAAGTCAGAAGAACAGCCTAAAACAGCACAACATTTCAATAGCAATTTGGATGACCAAGCCCTTAAATTAGCTCAAAAGCAGCAAGGACGTGAACACAAAACAAACATGAGT
Source organism: Psophia crepitans (assembly GCA_013399095.1). NCBI lineage: Eukaryota > Metazoa > Chordata > Aves > Gruiformes > Psophiidae > Psophia > Psophia crepitans. Next base: position 153,070 of record VWZZ01008125.1, read on the forward strand.
ATGAAAATAGAAACTAACATGGTGGCTGAAGAAAGTTCTGAGAGCAAATCTGATCAGAAAACTGTGGAAATGGAGAGAGCATATTCTCCAGAAGAATCTTCATTTCAGGCAGTAGAAAGGCAAGCAGTCACTCAGAATAAAACAGAAAAGAAACCTGGCTATCAGAAAAGGAAAGAAAATATAAGCATGAACAAATTAAATGCAATGAAAGAAATAATTAATGATGATAGTGATCAGGAACGACCTAATGAGGACGAGTACTTTGATGATAGTACTGAAGAGAGGTTTTATAACCAGTCATCAGATTCTGACAGTGACAGTGATGATGATTTCTTCATTGGTAAAGTAAAAAGAAAGAAAAAGATAGCAGCAGTTACTGATCCTTCTTCAGCAAAAGAAGATAGACTTCAGAAAAACATAGTGAAGAAAGAAAACACAACACCAGGAGCAGCACAAGATTTGATCACGGAAGACAGAAAGCCACATGCAAAAGCAAGCAAGCTAGAGTCAATGTTCTGCAGTTCTTTGTCTAATCAGAAATCTCAAAACGGAAGAAGGTAAACCTTTTCCCCTTGTTATGTTCTCCATTCCTTCTTGCCTTCCCAGTAATAGAAGTTGTTGTGATTTTTAGTAGCCCTTCCCAAACAAGGGTAATTTCAGCCAACTACAGATTAGAACATTTTCAAATAAGCTACTCTGAAGTCTTCTTGTGCTTTCTTGACGCGTATTTTTCATATTCACATTAGCACTGATCTGTACATAGGATTCCTAACTAGACTTGCATCCAAGTTAAATCATTACTGAATACTTCTATTTTTACTTCTTGATTAACAAATAAAATACAATATGTAAGGGGGTGCATGTTACGCTTGAAAAGTCATTGCAGGAGTGTTTTGTTGATGACGATTCTTTATTCATGGGTGTTTATCTTACAAGTCTCTTGAGAAATCCTAAATTCTCTTTTTATTTTTAGAAATACTAAAGACCAGCCTTTCAAAAATGGAAGAACAGGTATGTATTACTTAACGTGGTAAAGTTGTAAGAGTAAAACCATCTTGAGGTTTTGTTGCCTCTGCAGTCTTACAGTGATAGGCTGTTAGTTGTTTCATTTCAATTTTGTGGCGCATATTTTAACATTTGTTGTTAAAATGGTCGAATTGTTGAGCTTTCATTTTAATCTGTGGATATTGTTTGTTATTTCCTTAGAAATACTTAAAATAGTGTTTACACAGGAAAGCACTCTTTCATTTAGCTTCATGTTCAGCAGTTAGTCTTTACCTGTGCACAGGTAAAGGTGTCAAATTATGATATTTAACAAGTAGTTTGTCTTGTGAGTAGTTTCTTCAATACCTCCTTCAGTAATTTATTCCATTTATAGTATATTATTCCATTTTGGAATTCATTGCTTCAAGGATATCATTTCAGTCATTGTGTAATATCTCATTGGTTTATTGTGAAGAAAAAAGTTGAAATTATGCTGAATATTTGTCTACACAAATTTTGAATGTGGTCAGTAATAATAAACCTTACTTATCTGGAGTCTACCAAGTGACAATTTACTGGGCTACAGGATGAGGAAATCTTGCTGTGAACATTCAGATGAATGTGTTCCAAATGGCTCATTAAGAAATTCTTGAAAATAGCTGTAATCCCAAGGTAGTTTTAGCATATTTTTATGAAGGTTCATGATATGTTTGATGTTTTATTTTGTACTTCTTGCACAGCTTTTCTTAACAAGGAACCACAGCTCAAGAAGCAGCCATTTGCAAAAGTTGCAGGTATTAAATGTGACAATAAGAAAGCACGTTTGGAGCAGCCTCTTCATCCTTCGTGGGAAGCAAGCAAGAGACGGCGGGAACAAATGTCTCAAATTACAGCATTCCAGGGGAAAAAGATTAAATTTGATGACTAAACTATATGTAAATTGAGATTTTTAAAAATATTCATACAGATTTGCATCCCGTAGTATTTTCTTATGAAGTAACAACTGCTGAACATTTTTGTTATGCTGTCCTTATCCTTTGCAACCTATAAAATTGCAGCTGCTAGAACTTGCCATCTGTTTATAATGAAGATTGCTTCATTTATTCAATGTGTTGTCTGTTAATTAATGTATGGTCATACAGTGTTGGTTCACAAGTCCTATTACATAGTCCCACCATTTATGAAATACACCCTAACATGAATGAAGGCTTCTTAGGACCGTCATTTGTGCCTTGTAGGAATAGTGCAGATTCTTTGGGGCTTTTTTGTGTGTGTAAAAATGATACTTTAAACTATATGAGGACTTGAATGTGAAGAGAGAGGAGAGAATACAAAATACAGAGGTAATGATCCTAGGACTGTATAATCAAATATACCTCAACTGACAAAAAGTAAGAGATTCTTAAACTCAAACAGACTTCACAAATTCATGAATCTATCAGGTAGCTGGAAAAGCCAATCAGTAGTGTGCATGATGTGAAAATTTCTGGAGATCAAAAAAATATAGACCTGCTAAATTGTGATCTCTGTCCTTTGATTATACTGCCAATTTGAAGAACTTGAAAGAGTGTCTTTAATACTGTTGTCCTGGTGGATGTATCTGGGTGCTTCAACATGTCTGTCTTGCACTTTATGAAAGAGTGTGGAATAACTAACAGGTCTTTGTGCACTAAGAAACATTTGGCTTCTAAGGGGCGTTCTGAGTTTGGAAGTTCATTTGATTGGGACGTGAAGTAAAATCTTCATTTTATTTTCCTTCAGGGGCTTTTCCTACTGCTTAACTGAAAGAAGTTCTGAGCTTGTAATTAATCTTTAACAGTGGTGTTTATTTAAATATAGTCACCTTTCATAATCTTGTATCTTTTATAATCAAATTAATTCAGAAATTTGATAAATCATTTCAGTGGGTATAAGATAATACACTGTACAGTTCATGTAGCGTTTTATAATGCCTAAGAATAGCTCTGCATCAGACCAAAAGTTCATCTAATCTAGTATCTTCAACAGCAGTCAAAAATGAATGGTTTTAAGGATAAAGGAAGCACACAATGGTACATCATCGAACGTCCAACGCTTCCATTTTATAGCTCAGTGATATCTTATGATATTGTAGCTTATTGTGTTTAATAATCACAGAATCAGAGAATCAGACTGGTAGGGGTTGGAAGGGACCTCTAGAGATCATTGAGTCTAACCTGCCAGAGCAGGTGGCCTACACTAGGCTGCACAGGTAGACATCCAGACGGGTCTTGAATATCTCCAAAGGAGGAGACTCTCAACCTCTCTGGGCAGCCTGTGCCAGGGCTCCATCATCCTCACCATTAAGAAGTTCTTTCTCATGTTTGAGTTGAACTTCCTGTGTTTTAGTTTTTGGCCATTGCCCCTTGTTCTCTCACTACCCACCACTGAAAAGAGTTTGGCCTCGTCCAATTGCCTCCCACAGTTTAGATATTTCTAAACACTGATCAGATCCTCTCTCAGCCTCCTCTTCTCCAGACTGACAAGACCCAAGTCTCTCAGCCTCTTGTCACAGGGACGATGCTCCAGGCCTTTTATCATCTTTGTTGCCCTCTACTGGACCCTGTCCAGGAGATCCCTGTCTGTCTTGAGCTGGGGAGCCCAGAACTGAACACAGTACTCCAGATGGGGTCTCACCAGGGCAGAGTAAAGGGGGAGGATCACCTCCCTCGACCTGCTGGCCATGCTTCTTTTAACACATCACAGGATGCCACTGGTCTTCTTGGCCGCAAGGGCACACTGCTAGCTCATGGTCAACCTGCTATCCACCAGGACCCCTAGGTCTTTCTCTGCAGAGCTCCTCTCCAGCAGGTCATCCCCTAACCTGTACTGGTGCATGTGGTTATTTCTCCCCAGGTGCAGGACTCTACACTTGCTTTTGTTGAACCTCATCAGGTTCCTTTCTGCCCCACTCTCCAGCCTGTCCAGGTCACGCTGAATGGCAGCACAGCCTTCAGGTGTGTCTGCCACTCCACCCAGCTTTGTAGCATCAGCAAACTTGCTGAGGGTGGACTCTATCTCATCATCTAGGTCATTGATGAAGATATTGAACAAGACCAGACCCAGCACCGACTCCTGGAGAACACCGCTGGTTACCGGCCTCCAAGTAGGCTCTGCACCACTGATCGCCACTCTCTGAGCTCTGCCAGTCAGCCAGTTCTCAGCCCACTTGTCTATCCTGTACTTTGTAAATTTCATTACAAGGATGTTGTGGGAGGCAGTGTCAAATGCCTTACTGAAGTGAAGGTAGAAAACATCCACTGCTCTCCACCTATCTACCCAGCCGGTGATGACATCGTAGAAGGCTACCGGGTTGGTCGAGCACCATTTCCCCAGTGTATTTCTTTGCTGCCGATCTGTCTTCTCTTAAATCCATTAAATTTTAGAACCTGTAATCCCTTAAGGTATAGAAGGCCTTCCTATGTATTACACTCTCACAAAAACCAAGCTTTTTCTGTGTGTCAGCAAAGAAGGACAGCAGCCTGAAAAGGCCAGCATGAAAGTGTTGGCAGCAGGATGAGGGAGGTCATCCTTGCTGGGTCCGGTTCTGGGCTCCCCAGTACAGGAGGGACATGGACAGGCTGGAATGAGCCAGTAAAAGGGAGGGGAAGTGTAAAGGAGATCAAGACTCTTCTCGCTGCTATCAAGTGACGAGACTCTCCTCACTGCTATCAAGTGGTAGGACAAGAGCCAATGGGTACAGATGCAAGAAATCCTGCTTAAATAAGAAAAACTTTTTCCCTGTGAGAGTGATGGAGCACTGGCGCATGTGCCCAGAAAGACTGTGGAGTCTCCATCCTTGGTGATACCCAGAATCTGACTGGGCGCAGTCCTGGGTAACCATCTTGAGGTGACCCTGCTTGGACAGTGGGTTTGAACTGAATGATATCCAGAGATTTGTTCCTACCTCATCTGCTACTTAGGTCTGAGTCAAGCAATGACTCCCTAACCATCTGCAGCTCCACAGGGGAGTTATGGGATGTGTCTAAAACATGTAGTCACTGCATAATACCTCAGTGTATTCCACTTGGGATGGCTAATTAGAACAAAATTGTAGGAAGAAAATTAGGGTTTTTTAATGTAGTGTTGTTACTCTGTTGCTAGTATGGCCATCTGTCCTGCAGACTTTGTATCTTAATATTTGTAGCCCAGCAATTTCTGCCCATTCTCCCACCCTGAGTTAAATTCTTGAAGGCTAAATGTTCTGGTTGGTCCGTTCTGTGTTATTATCTAGGTATGCCTTTGTCCCACTCAGTAACGTTCTCTTTTCTGCCTCGTCAACAAATGTCAGTATATGTGGTAGTATCTTCCTGAATGGCATTGCCACTCCTAGGAATTAGAAATTCAAGTAACTTTCAATTTTCCGGTGGTTTTTGTTGTTATTTTTACTGTACCATGTGGAACAACATTTAAGGCCAGGAGTATCAAAATAAAATATGGAAACATGTTTACAGTGGTTTTGTAGGGAAGGATCATATTTTGCAGAAAAAGCCACGCACTTACCTGCTATATAGAATTTTAAGTTTTCTAGATGCAAATGCTAATCCTTAATGCTTTAAATAAATAAGTAAATAAATCCTAGCCAAATGCAATGCCAAACAAATGTTTGGTTTGTGACTTCTCTGCTTCCAATAGAAGGCAAGAAAAAATTCTTTTGGTAGATGTCATGCGCTATAATACAGTTTTTCATGGACAGCTTATCTTCCTTTTTGCAGGTGAGCGCCCTATTTTAAGAGTTGATTCACAGTAACGACCAAAAAGTTAAAGATTGCAAATAGGTTTTGGGGGAAAAAAAAAAAATTACTCTTTAAGGATCTTATGTGCTTATGTTCTAAAGTACTTTTTTGCATGTGCTTAGAGATCTAGGAGCATTGGTTTATCTTGGCGTTTGAGCAAGTTTCTTACTCAATTCTTACAGCTGTAATTTGTGGCTATAGAATTCTTCCTGAAGGAAGCTTGACTTATCAAAACAACTTTTCCCTCCCCCCCCCCTTTCTTTTTTTCCTTCAAAAACACTTCTGAGCTCTTACTTTAAAGAAAAGAAAAAAGATAACATACACTGGACATGAATGAGAGATTAGGTTACTGGCATTGCTTCAAATTTTAATGGTTTACTACTGCTTTTAGTTGGTGCTTAGTGACTTGCTTGGATCACAGCCTTAATGGACTATACAAAGGAGTAGTGATGGTTGAGACTTGATAATATTTTTTAGGTGCAACTGGGCAATTTTTTGTGAACTCATAAACCCAATGAACTTGCCTGGTGGTTGTTGATAACGTTCAGAACATTTTCTCCTCATGATAACATTTTCAGTATACACACAATTTTAACATAACTTGTATTTGTAATACTGTTTAGACAGAGACCTCTCACAAAGTACTACCAATTTATTTTTATAGTGATATGGAATGTTGTGTCATTCTGTGATTATTAATTTAAAAAACCTGGAGAACCATGTTTTCCAGTCTAGTACCATTCCATAGAGGAAATGTTCTCAGTGTACATACTGTCGGATACTATTAGAGTGCTTCAAGTGCATATTTTTTTCACTTCAGACTTACTGAAAAAACAGTCACATATTTTTCAGTGTCTTCTGAGAAAGTCAGTATTAGTTTAAATGTGATTTTTTTTTTTTAAGATAGACAGGAATACCTTTGCTAGCAGAAGTTTGAAGATTTCCGAATAGGCATTAATATTTCTCTCATAAATTTTTATAGACTGATGAGATCAGTAGAAACAGGATTTGAGTGAAAATTCAGTTACAGCAGTACTTTCTTAACCAAAAATGGTGGGCCGCTTTCCAATTGTGGCCTGGTGATATATCATTTTGTGGTACTAGGCAGGTGATCTAATATGAAAATGAGATAGTAGAATAGCAGGTAGAAGATACTTGGAAACCAAGAGATGCTTTATTTTCAGTAAGTTTGAATATACTTTCTGCAATAATTGTATGCACTTTTAACTGCATTTTTATATTTGCATGGATTTTGATCCACACTGTGTTCTCCTCTCTAGGCACAGCACTTGCAGGAATCCTGTTTGAACCTCTTAGCTCTAATATGCAGTAGTATAGGAATAATTTTGTTAAATAAATTGTAGAAACATCTGTTGTTTATATCTGAAATAATTCTAAATTTATGTATTTTAAAAGATAGTACATCAGTTTTGTCTCCATTTACTCAAAGCCAAGAGTGTCATTAGATGATATTTGAGTGTTTAACAACCTCTTAGTGGAGTGAACCTTCCAAAGTTTTTAGCCTTCTGTATTAATCCCTCTGTGAAGGGACAAGAAATGCTTCACAATTCAGCCTATTTCATCATTTAAGTGTACAGACTGAAGAAGCAGCAGGACATTGGTTTGAACTCAGAGAATGTAAATAACAAAGGATAACATGTTTTTGGAGTAACTGAGTGTTGAATGTGTTAGTCAATTTTCTGGAGTATGTAGACATTCTGCCACGGACTGCTCCAATGTTCTTTCCACGAAAGTAAAAGTTTTGGAGCAGAAATTCTGAAAGTGGTTTCCAAGTTCCTGCTCCTACAAAAACAGCCAATATGGTAAGGAAATCTTCTGTCCAGATGAACCATATCTCGTCCTGTTACGCCTTCACAGGTTAAGCCTTTGTGTAGTGCAAGAGGTAATTTATCATACCTTGCAACTTCTTGTTTCTAACTTCTTGTGACTTTTTTTTTCCAAGACTCTGTCAACGTGAACAGAATCTTCCTCATTTTCATATAGATATAACAACTTCAGTTGAAGCTTTCTCATTCAGAGATGGATCTGACCTCTGCATTAAGTATAATACTTCGACGAGTAGAACGCTTGAAACATTTTATTCAAGTCATTTTCACATAAACTTGCAACCATAATACGGGCATGTAACACAAGAATATGAAAGTGCAATGAAGAATACAAAGCTAGTGCCTGAATATTATAAATTAGAGCTCTTCAGATAAAGATGCAAAGTTACTGAAATGAAGACTTTTGGAAGAAAAGTGAAGGAAATAATGAAAAACCTTCAAAAAAGTTGCAAAAATAAGTGGCATTTCACTGTATCTGTAGCATTTAGTTGCATAATAAAAACCTCCCAATAACATCCTCTTTGGTTTTAATTCAAGTTAAAATCGTTCAGCACCTTTTAGGATTTGGAGAAAATGAAAATGCCTTATCAGCATAGATGTGAGACACAGGATAAACCACCTTTCAATGTCTCATTTATGAAATTCGCCCTGCTGGTTTTCAATGAGTAGACCGCAAACAATGAATGAGTGACTACAGGAAGGTACATTTCGTGTTCGCACTCATTCGACACTGCACAGTAAACTTTGGAGCAGAGAGAAAACGAGTAGACCTTTACTAACACAAAAACATCTTCTACACGATATGTTGGTTCCATTGGTGACCAATCTGTCATTTTTGTTACACTTTTGTCTAGAAATATGCAAATATCAAATGTATTTCAGGATTAAAAAAAATATATAACAAACCCCTCCTGCAATGAGCCTGACATACAATATGTTCCTTATGTGCAAGTTTTATCTAAAGATCTGAAATGTGGGAGGTAATTGTTTCACACACATTGTTATGATTTGGCTTTTCAAAGGAAATTGTAAGACGGCAAATGTGTACTAGAATTCTTACAAAATGTGAATCTGATTTTGCTCCCACTAAGACCAATGGCAAGATGCCCTTCAAAGATGATGGGAATAAGCCCAATGTCTGGTAAAAAGGATTATAAAATATAATTTGCTGTATGAAGTAAGTTTTTATCAAAACAGTTTTTATAAATGTTTTTCAGCAAAAATGCACGTAATCCCATAAATATATTCCAGTATGAAAAAAGTTAAGGTATCTGGGTCAAAACTGCAGAGCCAAGATCCTGAAAATACTCGTTGGCACTCCCCTATTTAGAACTACTTCTACACATGGTATATAATAAACTCTTCTACCTCTACTGTATTAAACAGGGGAAGTTAAAGTCACATTCCTTCATTTTTTTTAATCCTAAAATCCCTTGCTTTTCTAAAGACTGTTCATGTTATCTTAGGCAATTTTTGTGCTATTGTACATCACTGTCATGTTGCTTAACACACATTTCAAAACAAATACAATATTTTGCTACGGAAAAAAAAGCCACATTTTTGTAGCTACAATATCCCCAATATTCAAAGTTATGGCGTTCAACACCTTTCTGAACCAGGCCATTCCCACTGAAAGGACTAAGTCCAGTATTTCAACTTGCTCCACCTACCCAGATGCTCAAGGTTCTCTGGCTCCTTGCTGACTTCAGTAGAGTTCTGCAAGTAGTTTGGGTACAGACATGCGAGCAGGTTACTGCCTCGTAAGCCGAGGGATAAACTCAATTTCCGTGGCTGCCCCGTGTCCAGTTAGTGCTCTCTTATCCCACATTCAGCGTCAGGCACAATGAGGTACGAGCACAACCCCTTACCAGGAAGCAGCCCGTGCCCACAGCCTAGCTTCCATTACAGTAGCTTTTGTGTCCATTGCCCAAGCTGCTGTCAGGACTTTCACCCCAATTTTGACCTAAGTCTATAGAATGGTGAATGCACTTGCATCCCTTAACACTTAAAAACTATTTGGGCTGAGATTTCAGAAGCCTGGACTTTAAACAGACCCTCATTTTTGCAGACGTGTAATAAATGGCTTTCTGATAAATCTAGTTTCCAAATTTTGCTTCTGCTCATTGCCCATACTGGTGACTGATTGCTAAGATGGACCTCCTGGCAAACAAAAAGGGACCTGCAGGTATAAATGGTAGTCATTCTGCACCCACTCCCAGTCTCAGGTAGCAATCACTGGGTTGCTGGTTCTTAAGATTCTTTCTAAGTATTTGTAACTAACAAGTTATGATTGAGGTGGAAATACATCATCGTGAAATAAGCTTAAATATATGTAGTAACGAACAAATTGATCCTTAAAAGATATTACAATACATAAAACTTCCAAATTAAATCCCTACGGTTCCATTGTATAAAATACTTTCAAATACTGCCTGAAGCATTCTCAATAGTGATAACAAAATCTCTCTATGCTCCTCAGATTTTTCATAACTATACTGAATAGCACCTGTATTTTTCAATTTTTTTCTAAATATATTGAGCTTTCCATATTTAATTAGGTGTTTTGAACTGCTGATCAAACTTAACTAATACCAATATTTCTAGGTCCTTTTGTTTCAAAAGTAGATCCTTCATTTTACATGATCAGAAATGTTCTGAAAAACACGCCAGATCCCCTTGTGATATGTTATTTCACAGTTTAAAAACAAAATCACAGCTACTGTAGCTTACAGCAGGGAGCACTGCAAAAGCAAAATAATCTGGGGATGGGAGGAGGAGTGGTGTACCCAGCACCAGTTAAGCAGTTCAGCAAAAACTTTTAATTTGGGCTGGAAGTTTTTCCCCTTAACAATGTTGTATTTGGTTCCTGAACAGTCTGAAGTAGGATGTTAAATACACTGACTTTTTGTTCTCCCTCTATATATAAGTATATTTTCAACTTCATTGTTTGCATACTGAGATATACATTTTAAAAGTCAAATACAGTACTTGAGGGGGAAGCAGGTAGTAGGCTTTTTCACGATAAAAATATTTTGTTAGAGATTCTGACCTACTTCTGTTTGTGGTGCCACCTGAGTTAATTGCCTGCATTATTTAGATGGTTAACCTGTTCAAGTCAGATGTTTTTCACAGATGACTACGTCAGGGACTCTTCAGAATCTCCAAGAGCCCTTTTCTTGACAGGTATTTATTTTTATCCACATTAAGTTTGCAGAAGTCTTTTAACAGCCCCACCTTGAAAAATCTCTTGAACATAGAAAGGTGGATAAGTTCTTCAATTCATTTCCACAGATGAAAGGTTTCTTTCAAAACCCCATCTGCTTTTTTACTTAAGAAAATGGAAAAACTTCTAATGTACTGAAAATGTAAACATAACTTTTCTTGCAGGGGTATAACTGATATATATATATAGATATGTATTTCTCTGCTATATGTTAATATTCCTTGAAAACTGAACATACTTTTCTCATTCATATCAACGTGTCCTAGCAAGTTTTATTTTAATGGTACTGTAGCATTTCTCTTAAGCTGTTTTTCATTCTGGTTATTTTCTGAGATAGCTGACATTAGTACTTTCTATTGCATTTTATTTAATTCATTTTACATAAATTTTTGCTACCTTTTAAAATACGTTCAACTCATTCACCAGTAATATTCCCACTGAAGTCTGTTATCACCTGAACTCCAAATTTTCAGAGTTAAGAAGTGCTCGTGTTTCTATGAATGAGTTAGATTTTCAAAATTTAAAGTAATCTGTGCATGAATCACCAGTTCCACACATTTCAACAGTAATAAAAGTAATGCCAATTTAAATGGTTAATATCCAGTTACAGATTTGGTTGAGAAGCAGCTGAAGTGCTTCAAAATCACAGAAGGCATGTGGGTGTATGTGTGTATGTTCTGTAGTTTTGTTTCTATAGTGTTTACATCCTATTGAAGTTTATATAATGATACTTCAGTTCAAAACGTTTAGCACCATCTCATCCATTTTCTTGCGTCTTTCTCAGTATCTGTCGAAAGAAAAGAAACAATGTTATGCAGATGACCAAGTAGGTAGGAAAAAAGAGTATCTGCTAACTACCATTTTGTCAGCTTTTGTCAGCAGGTCAGCAAACAGTGACAAAAATTTTGGTTCCTCACCAGCATGAGTGTATTTACTTGGAAAACTGGGAGTCTAAAAGTCAAAGGTGCAAAGCATAAATTTCCCTTCCAGGTGAATGTGAGCAGAAACAGTGTTCCTAGAAGTATCAATTAGTCAATCCTGCCACAGAGAAATGCGTTATGAGCTCCTGCCACACGTCTGCCAAAAACAATCGCTCATGACCTGCGGGACGCTTGTTGTTCTTTTTCCTCTGTTTCCTGCAAGTCTGACCACCGCACGGTGAGAACAAATAGAGGGTTTTGCTGAAGCCATTAAACTTGCCAGGTTTATAACCAAAGTGTGATTATAAATACAGATCTCCGCACGGGCGTGAAAGAATGTTTCTCATTTTAGCCTCATTTAACTACTGGTTTCCTAATACAAAAGAAGGGATTAATATTTTAAAGACTAATTAAGCAACAGTCACACTAACTCAGTGTGTTTGTTTCACTGATGCTGTTACAGCAACTATACTGGTCATTTACTTTACTTTTCATTTACTGCTCTCAAATTTATCTGACTTGAACCTCTATACAACATTAATACTCCTTATGCAATCCAAATGCAAGCACTTGATAAATGTACGAGGAACTAATAGAATATCCTTACAACCGCTTACCTGTGTGTTACAGAACACTGACTGCTTTCTGTGTGTGTGTTTCACAGATACTAAGCTACAGTAGATNAGAACCAAACTCTAAATGGAGTGTGTCTGGAAGAACAGTTTCAGGGAGGATGGCTGCTGTGTCAGCAACGCAGCAAAGTAACACGCATGTGTGGGATTTTGCAGAATGTTTTAAGAGCTCTGTAACTGTCCAACAGTTCTGTGTGGATGCTCTAAATGAGCACTGAATGAGCACAGAAAGGGCTTAGTGCAAATACAGGAAGAGTGAGCCAGAGGTAGTTATCTAGCAGCCCAGACAGTAGCAGCAATTTTTAAAGTGCTTTATATCATGGAGGCACAATTGCAAGAGTGAAATTCTAACTTACGATTGTTTTTCAAGCCTCCCTAATTTTTAAAAATCAGTGCTAGCCTTATGGAAATAGTTCAGTCACTGAAGGTCAGGATTTCAAAGTTATGCAGTTATCAACAGCAAAGCAACTGTTCCCATCGTTCCTGCCAAAAAAAAGACCTTTGAAAAGTACCATCTGAATTTTGAATTAACACACTAGATCCTGAAACTGAAGAAACTGCTATCATTAGAATTAATGGTGGGAGTTATTTCTTCCATATAAAGTAAACCTCTAAGCTTTACAAATGTATTTGTCAACTTTAGTACTATGAATACAAAACATTTACAAAGACCAAGGAATGTACTTACGGTGAAATTGTACAGCCAGAGGCATATGCATGGTGGCCTGTATAGCGTATATCGCAGCGTACTATATTGTTGGAGTAATCAGATTCAGGCACCAAGTAGCTGGGGTTTACGCTCACCTTAAGGGAAGAAAGCACAGTGTTGTCTGCTTCCAGATTTGAATTGATAACTTACATTCAAAAGGACATATGCATACCATTTTCTTATTTAAAAAACAACAAAAACGTACCCTAAACCTCCCCACTCCCATACACTTACCTTCAGAATATAATTTCCAGGTTTTACATCCGTAATATCAATCCACTGGCAATCTATATCAGCATTGTAAGTGTCGTAGCAGCCAGGGCTCAGTCCCTTAAAAATTAATATGAATGTCACAAAATCATTAGGAATAGTAACATTCTAAACATTAGGGACACTCAGACTGACGTTCACTTAATCATCACATTTCACCAAGAAAAGAACCTCAGGAAATGAGGCTTATTTTTTCTTGCCATTTTATTTGAGCATCTAAACTAGAACGTGTAATTCAAGCATATCACTTTTATACACAGCACTGTACTACTAAAGCATAAGAAACATCTATGCTATTGACAGTGTGAGATGTCCACATTTTATCTGTATTTTATTACCATTTGTTAGAGTACTGCTTTTTTTTTTGTAAATATCATTGATGCTATTACACACTGTTATTTACAAGAGGTGAGAGTAAAATCAGAACTGACCAAAGACTGGACATAAGTATCTGCAAATCTCAAGTAAATAGCTTCTGAGGTCTTTGAGGTCAAACTTGATCACCATGTTGGAACCTTTCTCTGCCGTTAGGAATAATGCAACTTTTTCCTATAGATGTACTCTGCCAAAATGCCATCTTTGAATAGTAGAGTCAAGGGCCATTTTCACACTGAGTTTTGCACAGAAACGGCGTCTCTTCAAGTAAATAGTGACAAAGAGTCTGAGAGAACTGAAAATGCAGCCTTTCTTCCAGATGAATCTTTTCTGAAAACTCTGTCGCTGTTAGGAACATTAGTAAGAATCTCCATATATGAATGCATTGGTTCAAATCTGGTGTCGTTAACCACAGCCAATACAGATTGCTGTAGGCGAAGCTGATCCGTGACACGCAGAGTGCACAAACCCCAAGTCTTGCAGGAATTCCCTCTGGACCCAGCTGGTGATCAGCTCAGACTCTCGCATCTATGTGCCAAGTCTGAGGCTGGAGGAAAGTTTTACAGTCCAATTACAAACCCCTGAAATATGGGCTTCCAGTGGAAACGCTGACACAGCCATGATTCTAGTGACACAAATACTCCAGCAGTAAAATATGTTGCTTAGATAGATGTCATAGTGTACAGAAGGGGAAAAGATATTTATAAAACCTCTTCAAAGCCTTTATGTATTGCAGATCATTCATTATATTTAAAACTCAAATGTGGACACGTCAGCCAGTGAAGCATAGCTGTCATTTCTCTGTGATAAAATAACTACCTCGTAGATTAAAAACTGCAGGATAAGGGATACGAGTTTGTAAGTATGACCGCATTGAGTTAAACCACAGATCCATCAAGCTCAGTGTCATGTCCCTGACAGTGGTCAGCAGCAGATGCTTGAGGAGAAAAGAACATAAGAAATGGGATGTGCAATGTCCTTTACCCAGGCAAAGTCCTTCCACCAGGCACTTAGCTGTATTTAAGACATCGGATACCATCAGATTTTTATGTTTAATAGCCTCCATTACTTTGTCCAAATTTTTATGAACACATGTAGATAATTCTGATCTCTGTAGCATCCTATGGCAAGAAATTTAGTACTTTATTAATGTGTCAAAAGAGCACTCCACTCTGTTTTAAAGCTGTTGTCTGACAGTTCTTTTAGCTATTCTTAAATTCTTGTACTGTGAGAAACAGTGAATATGAACAGTTTCCTCTTTCCATCCAGGACCACTCAAGATTTGGTGTTATTTCTGATTTTCCAAAGGGAGTATGAAATCTCTTAGTGTGGTAGCCATGCTACACTGCTGATCATCCTTGCGGTTGGTTTGTTTTTCTAAGCTTTTCTGTAGCAGTTTTGAGAGGTGGTGACCAGAACTCCATACAATATTTAAGGTAGGTATCTATCATGGATTTGTATAATGTCACAATGGTACATTCCCTTATGTTATAGCCAGTATTAAGGGAATTCAGCACCTTGCAGCCTCATGCTCCGCAAGGGAGAAAACACAAGCTGTGGTCTCTGGGACCGGTCAGGCACATCACCAAGCAGTTTGTGGGTGATGAACACTGGAAACGACTTCTTTACTGACTCTGTCTTGAGTTCTCTTAGGCTCGCTTGACCAGTCCTATGACCACAAGAACTTGTGGTGTGTTTTGATATAGTTCAGTCACCAACGATGCTAGGCTAATGAGTGTCCCTGCATTGTAATGAGATGCCCACATGTAGCAGCACCTGGGCAATTTATAAATTTCACAATAATAAATTTTAAGTAAATTGTAAGTCTCCAAGCTGCTATCCTGGCCTCTGTGACAGAGAATTTCAGAGCTAGTTAAGGCATCAGATAATTTAAAGGATCAAATAATCGGTAGAAAAAATATCCAAAGATTAGAGAGAGAAAAGCAACTTGATTGTCTCCAAACCAACCCTTACCTGCGTATGCGCTGTACATGCATACCGTCTATAATATCCATAATCACAGGAAGTATCTTCAAGACAAAAACTTGCTTTGTGTCCTTCAGCAACTTTTCTGTGTGAGCTTGCATCCAATAAGTCATAGTGACTGAATTCATCCATGCTGTGGTAATGTCTGTTAAACCAGAGATACATTATTAAACGTGGATCAGATCTTGTCAATAACATTTTAAAATATTCCTATTTGATCTACTTTGTTAGATCTGGCCAAATTGTATTTATTACACAGAACTTGTGTGTTAGTATACTTTCCTATTACTGGCCATTCAATTAAGTTTTATTTTCATTATTATAATTTTCAATGACTATAAATACCATCTTCTATAAATAAGTAATAGATTTTAATTTGTTAAGGGAAAGACTCCATGGCAGCACTGTCTTTCCAAAATTTCCTGTTTCGGCTCTTTTCCAATAACAATAGCAAATACTAAGTAGTTCATATCTGAATTGTACATCTTATAACTGCCTTTAGCCAGAGTTTTGCTAGGAATGCTTACCTTACATACTGTAAATTCCAGGGAAGTTCGCTACTTGCTAGCAAAAAACCCAACAATTTACTTTCACATTTCACATTCGTAACATCAGTGAAAACAAAATCTGCATGAAGAAAATCAGCTTCTGTGTACTGGCAATGCAGAGCTCATCTGACGTGAACAATTTTTAATTTATACTTAACACAGGCTCTATTTCAAAAGTGTGTATGCTTTTGATCTGGGCACAGTGGTGCATTTCCCTACCTCACACAAAGCGAGTTCCAGCTCTTGCTGTGGACTTGAACACCCATTATTCTTGTAATTTCACTTTTTCCAAACACGTGGAAAACTAAGTTTGTACTCGCTACCTGCACTTCGTTGGGCTTTTGGCTGCTGTTACTTATGAATGCTTTCAGCTCAAGAAGTACATGAAAAAGATATGATTAAACAGAATTCAAATGTATTGTGAAAACGAAGAGGAGCACAAAAGTCTCACAAGCATGCATGTCAAGAACACTAAAACCAGTCCATAGATGATGAAGACCAACACTGTGAAGTCCGCTGGCTAGCCAAACTAATTGCCAGTTGTAGTTTGCTTCCAGATGAGCTTGTTTCACTCTCATGGAAATGATCACGGGAAATGCACTTATTTAAATTTTTTTGGACAATGACTTTCTGTCCAACAACTAAATCAACATCAGAGACACTCTGCATCTGGATAGCGATAGCTGGGCTATCATGGCAGAGTAAGAAACTGCTTCTCCACAAATGGAAGCTTTCAATTGCTCTCTATCCATTTCATCCATTTATCAACTTTGTAAGCACCAGGGGTGGGTTTTGGGTTTTTTGGTGTTTTTTTTCCAGGGGTGGAGATTAGCTAAAGTATTTATGGAGGCTTCTTTTTGTTTGGTTTTATGTATTTTTAGCCTTTTGATCTTTACAAGATTTATAAAGTAGTAATATCAGTCTTTTTTTAAAGAATTTTTTCTAATGGTAATGATTTTTCATTCAAAGCTTAAAGCCTCTGAAGCTAGAAAGAAATATTTCATTGACTCCAGGGGCCATTAGATCAAGCCCCCATTACGCATTATATTTTTAACGGAATAATATTAAGTTATTACTGATGTACCCATGACAGCAGAATTGTATTTTAAGTAAGGTGAAAATCAGGTAAGCTTTCTAGTATTTCACAAGTGGTCCTGCTATGAAATAGTGAAAATTGGAACAAACCTGCAAACTTGCATGTGAATTTTCTGAAAAGGTACAAGTTTGCAGTGTTACCTGTTCCCAAAATGTTGAAAAAGTTTTACTACATTTGCCTTGTCCGGTTTCCAGTAATGCTGTTTCTAGAGCAATACTGCTATGTGAAGCTATCATGATATGACAATGGGATCAGTCAACCCAGTTGCTTCTCTTTTCCATATTGCCCAGACCATTCCTTGTCTTGACCTTGAAATTCAGGTCAAAGTATGGGTCAGTGTTTACAATAATGTATTAAACGGAACATGCTAGTAAATGTTTACATTTTAGGGTTTTCACAGTTACTTAACATGATTGGGACTTTCATTTACTGGTTCCACTTAAATGTAATTGGACTATAACCTCTGTAAAATATACTTAAAGGGAGAAGGTGCCACTGTCAAAACTGATTTGAGACTTGTATTTATAATGAATTTATACCTGTAAGACTTTTATACTTATAGATAAGCTTCATATCTATGTGGCTATATAAAGAGTAGCTACCACTACCATAAAATTAATCAGACAGTAAAAGGCTGAAGTTTCCCAAGGCGTCCCCCCGCTTCACTGCAGTTTTAGAAAATGTCACGTTGTAAGTGACAATTTGTTAGTGAAAAAGATAATTAGAAGGTACCATACTGAGGACTTCACTCACTGGTGACAGCTGTGCCACTCCCATGAATAACGGGGTCTGCTGGGCAGAAAATCTGATGTCCCTTGATTTTTCACTCTTTGCGGGAATCTCAGGAGCACCCGATTGTCATAGTCTCTAACATCTGCTCGATAAGCTGAACTGTAATAACGAAAAAACCAGACATAAATGTACACAATAAACACATAAAAAACATCTTATGTTGCTTCAGAAGTAACTGGTAGCACAGATCTTTTCAGCCCCCTTAAAGCTCGTGCATTGGAGACACAAGAATTCCGCATGGTGTGCTCAGGAGTCCCTGGTGTCAGACCAAGACCCGAGTAAGATTCTGATCTGCTTCTAATAACATAAACAGGAGTCTCACCACTGACTCTCTGCCTCTCTCTCCAAAGCAGATCACCACTTAGCTCTAGAGTTACTCTAGTAGCAAAACTACAATTTCAATAGTTGCTGTGAAATAATGAAATAACTCACTGTGTATGTAAGATCACACAACAGATGTTTGTTTCTGTTGTAAAATAATTTTTATATATATATATGCCTTAGGCTATATTTTCTTATTTCACACAGGTATTATCTACAGTCTTTTAAATACTAGAATATTCTAATCGATGGATAGCCAGCGATAACATTACGGTTAGTCTTCACTGTAAAGTTAGCATAAAAAATACTGCTTCTTATGCCATGTTTTCTTTTTCCAGCAAGTGAAGAAAGAGCATGACCCTGGAAACAGTCTGACATCAATTAATGATGCTGGTAAATAAATAAATCTGGTTTGCACGATAAGGTATCAAACAGTTAAAATGGTTAAAAACAGCCATGTTGATTTCTTTCCAAACAAAACAGGAAAAATCCCTCTTTGCCAACTGGACAGGACCTAACTTCATAGCAAAGCTGTTATTTCAACCCAGTAAAAGACTCTGAAACACTTTTCAGGGAGATTTTAGTCTTAAGAGACATTACAAGGCATAGGCCCAGAAAAAATTAGCATGTTACAATTTTAATAGTAACTTGTGCTGGTTAAAAATAGGGTGTTTTGTAAAATGGTATAGAGTATGATCTGGTGGGATTAGAGGAGTGAGACGAAAATCACCAGATTCAAGTGGTTTTTTTTAGGCGCCTCCATTTTGCAAAATTCCATGTCGAATGAGCCTGAGAATAGGTATGTGCAAAAGAACTTCTCACAAAATGTAGGTTCTTCAAACCATCGGCAGTTTGTCTCTCTAATACGGCGCTATTGTTTTCCTGCACGCGCACCCTACCATCTGCCACAGGCTTAGAAGAAGGTTACAAACTCGGCTACGTTTTCTCGGGCCCGCCATCCTCTCTCCGTGTCCTCGGGTACTCCGTGGTGGGTGCGGGGGCACCAGAACCCACAGTGCACAGGCAAAAGCCAGCGCGATGCCTACCTTGCCAGGCAGTTCTCCTCGGCGGCGCACCTCAAGTTATACATGGACATCCTCTGGACGTACGTGGACGCCTGGATGTAATAGGGATCCGGCACTAAGTCAGGGAGACCTGCAGTTCATCAAACCAACCACACAACAGCGAGATCAACCCAGGACACGTCTGCAAACACTTGGCTTCCATCCCAGCCGTTGGGAGCCCTCGTTTTGCTGCGGACCCCTGCCCCCCCGTTAAGCTCGCTCTTCCTCTCGCTCCCTTCGGCTCGCCTCAAAGGCCGCACCACAAGCACGACGCCCGCCCCCCCGCGGCGGGCTTCCCGCCGCGTCCCCGGCAGCTCGCCGCCCGCCCC
>VWZZ01008125.1:174257-189677 GCA_013399095.1 Psophia crepitans
GGCTGCCAGAGTATGCCGTGGGGCAGCGCCAAAGTATGCAAAGGAAAAATGCTATTAGCTCATCAGCGCTGGAGAGACTAGAAACGGGGTGGCGGGGAGGGGGAAGGGGCCGCTAGCGAGAGAGGAAACATGTTTCTGGAAAATCTGCTGGCCGGCGCATCTCCCGGGCTGGACTAGCTGCTGGGGTCCGTCGTCNCAAAGTATGCAAAGGAAAAATGCTATTAGCTCATCAGCGCTGGAGAGACTAGAAACGGGGTGGCGGGGAGGGGGAAGGGGCCGCTAGCGAGAGAGGAAACATGTTTCTGGAAAATCTGCTGGCCGGCGCATCTCCCGGGCTGGACTAGCTGCTGGGGTCCGTCGTCTCAGCGCTGAGTAACAGTCGGATCCCCTTATTGACCTCTTAATTAGGAGAAAACCTCCATCAAATAAACTCTTGACTATTGACTTTTGGGTTTTCAGCGTGAGTCACACGAGAAACATACTGGCAGTGCTCCTCCCGGAGTACGATTTCATTGAAAAGTGAAATTTCACATGGGAGAGGCTTAGCCCCGTCATCAGAACAAATAAACCTGGCGCGGGCAGCGTCTCCCCAAAACCGTGCTGGAGGAGAGAAGCAGTCTGTGGCCCGAAGGCTTCTGCCTCCTTTCCTGCTTTTACAAGAGTTCATCAATACTGTGTTTTGATAAGTCAAATCACCCAGCGGGGCAAACGAATTAAGGTCTGTGGATTTCAGCCAAAACCCCTTTTGGGTGTATTTTTCCAACGGCTGTTTGTTTATGAATCCTTGCAAAGGAATGGAGGAGAATACACAAAAGTTCTCCTTCACCAGAAGTTCGGTGGTGAGGATATTTCTTAAGAGATTCCCCTCAAAAACAATCAGCCCAGGCTGAAAGTTCTTACCCTGCTGTGGTAGTTGCAAGGCACTTCCTGGCTACCCCAGGTCACGTTAACAGTCCACACGCTACTGGCCAGGCAGATACCTGCCACTGCATTTTGATGTTCTTCATACAGTTCTCCTGTCATTTTTTCTTATGGTAGTTTATTTTAATTGCATATTACTTCAAATGGCTCACAGTTAATAATGAGTCCTGCAAAACACAGTCCTGCGTTGTGGCTGTGATGGATTGTGAGTGCTGATTTACACTGCTATCCAATTAGTAGTAGTAGTAGTAGCAGTACTTAGCTTTAAACTGACTCTTCATGGCCCCTGAAATCAGTTCCCATACTGGGAATCAAAGTTCCTCCTGTGGAGAGATGGGTCAGAAGCTGTGGCCAGTGCCTGGTACCAGCCACTCACCAAGCCAGGCTTGCTTGCTCTGCTCTTGGTCTCGGGAGACCTGTGCTGCAGACAAGGGTACAACCTAGTGGACTTAGAAAGCACTGTACACTTCCCTGCAGTCACTCAAACAACCGAGAGGGGTAAAATCAGTGGGAAATCAGCAGTTAACTGTAAAAATTCCCCATCTGGAGAACACCAAGGAGCACAGTACAGGTATTCATCAAGGAGAGCAAAGTCTTCTTGGGAATAACCCCCATAGCAAAGTGGGTGTTTGTCATCGCTGCTAGCCAGCGCCAAGCTGGTGGGGAGCATCTGCTGGACTGGGCCTCCAACCAGAACCAGTAACTGAGGTCTTTCCACGAGTAGGTTGTGCCTGACACTCCAGTCAGCACTGTCTGGGCAGCCTGCTACAGAGGTGGTTGGCTTTGGGCTGTCGTAGTCACCGTATTTGCAGACTGCTCATTTGTCCCCTATGTTCACCCCCTCTGATCTTTCTCATTGTGGCTTTGAAAATATTATTCTCGATGTAAGGGTTTGCCTGGAACAATCGGTGACTAAGACTGAGTAAAATGGAAAGGTTGAAGACAGGGAAAATACAACACTGAAGGAATGAGGTTTCTGTCTTTCTAATCTTCCTCTACATCTTACTAGTGTTACAAACAGCAGGTTGTTGCCCAATGTGTGATATTAGACATTTTTTCCACACAGTGGGATTCTAGCCATATTTTTTCTCCTGATTAAGTAACTATTTTTCATGAAACTGGAGTAGGCATAGTTGAGGCTAGTCCTGACATTTTATCAGCCATTCGCATTGTCTGCCATTTTCTCCGTGACATGAGTTTTATTTGTCAATGAATTTAGGTTTAATAAAGCATGAAAAGCACTATCAGCATCCCTAGAGAGTCACGTCCTTATCATTAGGTGCCTATGTCCATTCAACTACCTTCCTCTCCTCACAGGCTGCCTAACTATGCCTAGCTTTTATACCTTGGTTCTGACTAGACCATCAAAAAGCCCACCAGTATCTGTGACCAGAGAACAGAGATGAAAATCTCTGCAATACCTTAGAAGTCTTGTAAGGAAGCCAGGTATTGTGATTGATTTAAAGATGCCCTAAAACCTGTTGAGTACTCTGGTATTAAGCTTCTTTGTAAAGCCCCGTTCTGATACTGGATTGCAGTTAGTTTACTTATGCATTTGCCTACCTCTTTCGGGTTTTTTTTGCTGGAATGACTGGTATGCCTGGGTACTTCTTGCACTGGGGATTTTGATTTCTACTACCTTCAAAAATTAATACAGTCTATATCAACCAAGAAATTAAATTTCCTCTCACCAGAAAATTACAGTAATTGAAGTAGATACCAGTAAGTAATCACAGGAATTTCTCAAAACCTGAGATCAGGAGGTATTTTATATTTAAACTTAACTGGTAGATTGTTGCAGTCCTTATTCAAAGGTTACAAATGGAAGAATGTCTTCAATGGCATGTGTAGTATTTGGAGTCCTCCTTATGTGTACGCCACTATTAAACAGCAGTTGTGAATCTTGAAAGTGGGAGAAGATTAACCTGTTGTAAAAAAGAAACACAAACCAAAACAACAACAAACAAAAAGACCCAAAACAAAAAAAGCAAACCAAAATGAAACAAAAAAACTCCCAAAAACCTCCAAATAGAACCTAAGATTTTTTGAATTTGGAATGTCTTACCACATAGTACATATCCTAAGAAAGATATTTTAAAGTTCTCTAAGCTTACTGTTTAGTGTGTGTATGAAAAAAAGTGTGATAATGTAGAAAAGGGGAAGTTACTTTAAATGACAGACATTTTGCACCAATCACACTTTGTTACTTTTAATGTTATTTTTAAAAAGTGTTGTTATAGGATGCCTAATTTGTGTTCTTGTTCAGTGTTAAACTGGAATGCTTAGCTAGAGTCACATACGTGAAGCAAGAAGTAGAAATAATTCTACAAAATCTTAACATGAAACAACGTGTTAAGTATCTTTCTTTGAAGCTGGTATTTATTTGTTTGGGATCAAAAGGCTGGCTATTGAGGAGTCTCTGAGAAAAATCTTGAAGAGTAGTTATTGGTTTCAGCTTTCTGTATCTGAGAAAAGTTTACTTATCCAAGTTATGCTTGAGCAAAGAACTCTGATTTTTCTGTTCACATAAACAGAATTGCAACTAGATTGTTCAAATGTATCTTGATTTGCAGATCAATCTTAGATTATTTTTATAGGTTGTTGGGTTTTGCATTCAAATATTCAAAACTGGGTAATTTTGATGTGCATTAGAACACTGTGGATTTTTCTGAAGCACATTTTACAGCAGGTCCAAGTATCTTTATTTAGAAAGTCACTTGTCAGTGCATTGGATTAAAAGATTCCTAATTACAATGAACTCCCCTTAATAGCTGGAATTAAGATGTTAAGATATTCTTTACAGTATGTGAACTTCGCTAGAAACTAAGAACACAGTATTTTAAGATTCAGGTCTGTAATGAGGTGGGTTTTTTTAACAAACCAACTTAATTAAAGGTCAGGGTTATAGACTTCTTCTGACCTAAGTAGTCTTGGAGCAGACTGTAAGAATTTATTTTCACAAAAGTTAATCTAGTTAAATTTAGCTACCATTTGTAGGTCTGATTTTGAAGTCTTTAATCAGGCAGCTTTCTTTGACCATAAGTAAAGTGCAAAAGTAAACTTTCAGACTTTTGTCTGCTCTGAATTTATAAGGGAACATACAGATTTTTGTTGTTTCAATGAACTTATCGATTTGTTGAAGAAAGAAAATGGTTAGGACTTTAGGTAGGTAATCTCCTTAGTTTAAAATTATCAGCCAAAATGCCACCTGGCCCCTCGCAATATTTTGAGTTTAGTTATCTGTGTTATAAAACTAGTTCATAGGGTTTTTTTGTACACTGTGCGTAGAGCTACTGCACTGCACATATCTAATCCCAGTTAAGGAAATTAAGCAGACTCGTCTATCTCTGCAGGATCTGACAACATTATCAAGAAAACAGATACAGGACCCAGGATATCTGTTGTTCTTTTCTTGCCTGAGACCTGAAGACAAAAGCCTTCTGATGTCAGGGGATTTTTTTTTGAAAAATTAGGGATTTCAGTGAGGTTTTAATCGCAGTATTTTTAAAGTGTAAAATGTTGATATGTTGGTAACGCTGACTATGAATGGTTTCACAGCATGCAGATATATGGTTTCTTACTTGAACCCAAGTTTTAAAAGATTGTAGTGAAAGTTTAAAAAAAAAGTGTCTCCTTTCTTGAATTTATAATGTGTTCTATCTCTGAATATTGTTTTCTAAATTTTCTATTTGTTTCCTATTGGTTTGCTGTTGGTCTCCCAAAGGCTTCTATAACAAGTGTGATTTCTAGAGGTGAGGTAAACAGATAAATAGACAGCTACAGCAAATTCAGACAGAGATTTGAAAATCCACCAAAGTTATGTTTTTACACATCAGCATCTGCCATGAAACTTTCCCTAAGTATTGTCTTTGAAGTACTCATTGCAATGGTATGCAGAGCTTGCCTTCAGTGATGTAACCAGGTATGTTTGCTTTGAGTTCAGTAAATTGTCTGATGATGTGTACAAAGGAATAGAAAGCCAAGACACTGAAAGAGCCCACTATCTGTGCATTAACGCCTGTCATAGGTACACGTTACTTTGACTTAGCAAGGTTAATAGAAGTAGATTTGTACAGTGCATGGGTAAACAGTACGTTTTTTTAGAGAGTTTGGTCTTAAATTGTCTTCTTAAGCAGAGCATGTGCTCAAGAACTGCCTACCATCTCAGACACAGCTACCTAATTTTGTTGAAGCTTTTGAATGCTGGGAAGAGGTTATCATGATAAACCTGAAAAACCTACGTAAATTCAGAAAAAAACAAAAGTTTGGCTGAACAGTTCCATACACAGGCACGTCTGTTGTTGTGGGGCTCCAAAATGTGTCTTTCCTTCTGCATATTTTGCACAAAAGCAAAAAAAAAATAAATCCCAGCAAGTTAAGTCCAAGCTGAGAAAGACTTGTGAAAATAATTAGTTTTGAATTGAGGGGTTCACCAGACTGTTCTGAGATTAAGAACATGATGTATGAAGGGAAAAGAATGGATAACATTTCAAATCTGCCATTTTCCTTTCCTCTTCAGCAGGGGAGAAGTCCTTGTAATTCTTTCACAAAGTGGAACACTGTCCACCATAATGTAAGAGCAGAAATTTTGGAGCACAATTTTACTATACATCTCATCAAATACAGTTTGATATGCTGCAGCAGCAGTATCTCTAAAACAAAGGTAAGTTTGTAAAAATAGCATAGAGGAGTTCCAGATTCGTTGTGTCTCATTCACCATATCTAGTTTGCTTAGTTTGCAAATAGATGTATTTCCTAACTCCCTTGTATACCTGCACCTGATAGTTCTTTTCCATCTAGTGTATAGCATCCTTGTCTTCACAACTATCCCTGAATTTGCAAGGCTGACAGAGACAGGCAATATTCTTTGTGGAACTTCAATATCTGATGGAAAAATACCAGAGAAGAGCCTTCTTTCAAATCCCCAGGTGAATTTTCAAAACTGACATTGCAAGAAAATTGTTAAACTGATAAGGTGCATACAAAGGCTCAATTAAAATAGCAATCAATAATGGTGTTCATAATGCAAATGTGAATGCATAAAAGGTGGAACAATGATGAAGGTAATAAAGAACCGGCAGAGGAACTCCCATATTCCTATGACTAGGATTTTAATTGTCTGCTACTTTGTTTTCACTGAAGAATATGTACACAGTAAACAACAAACAAAAATCTCCACATCTTTGCATTAGAGAAACGTTTTAGAGGTGATTATCAAGGTCATTAGAACTATAGTTTGGCATTTGTATTCAAAAAGAAATGAGGGAAGAATAGGAACAGATAGATGGACCAACTTCTCCACAGCAAGATCTACTTGTAACAGTACACAGAAACCCACATGACAAAAGGTCTTCTGCTAGAGAAGCAGGTTCAGACTTATAGGTAGCTTATATTAGCCAAGTACCCGTAGAAAAAAGAGTATAATTTAGGCAGCTATGAGCCCTTGATCCCTCCCAGATGTTTCCAGCAGTGTTTTGCTGTATCTGATGCTGTGACAATGCCTGATCAGAGGACAGGATGTTTCTAAAATAAACACCCTCACATTTGCAACTCAATTTTGTTTCCTAGCTTGGTATTGGCAAGCAAATGTTTGATATTATCAAGATACATTGGCTCTATTTTGCGTATCAGACAGTTGCGTGTAGGAAGTTTCATCTGTAAACCCTGAAAAAGTTTTTCTGTGTGGATTACATAAACAGATGTAGTGCATTCACCTGGAAGCTATGTCAAGGCGTATGGGTAACCAAGAGTTAGAGACAGCCAATATGGCTTCACCGAGGGCAAAATCCAAAGAGTTGCAGTCAATAGCTCAATGTCGAAATGGAGATGAGTAACAAGGGGCTGTCCCTCAGAGGTCCATATTGGGACTAATACTGCTCAATACCTTTATTAATGACACAGACAGTGGGACTGAGCGCACACTCAAAGTTTGCAGATGACACCAAGCTGAATGGTGCAACTGATTTGCTTAAGAGAAGGGATGCCATCTAGAGTGACCTTGACAGGCTTGAGGAATAGGCGCACATGAAGCTCATGAAGTTTAACAAGGCCAGGTGCAAGAGTCAGGGCAATCCCCAGTATCTATACAGACTGGAAAATTAATGGATTTAGAGCAGACCTGTAGAGAAGGACCTGAGGACAGTTGTAGATTAAAAATTGGACATGACCCAGCAGTGTGTGCTTGCAGCCCACAAAGCCAACCGTATCCTGGGCTGCATCAAAAGAAGTGTGACCAGCAGGTTGTGGGAGTCGGCTGTCTCTGTCTACTTCGCTCTTGTGAGACCCCACCTGGAGTACTGCGTCCAGCCCTGGCGCCCCCAGTACAGGAAAGACATGGAGAGCTGCCGGAGTGAGTCCAGAAGAGGGCCATGAAAATGGTCAGCGGGCTGAAACACCTCTACTATTAAGACAGGCTGAGACAGTGTTGTTCAGCCTGGAGAAGTGAAGGCTCTGGGAAGATCTTATTGTGGCCTTTCAATATATGAAGGAGGCTTGTAAGAAAGATGGAGAGAGACTTCCTACCAGGTCCTGGAGTGACAGGCCAAAGGAAAATGCTTTTAAACGGAAAGCAGCTAGATTGAGATTGTCCATAAGGAAGATTTTTTTTTACAATGAGAGTGATGAGGCCCTGGAACAGGTTGCCCAGAGAAGTTCTGGATGCTCGCATCCCTGGCAGTGTTCAAGGCGAGGCTGGATGGGGCTTTGGGCACCCTGGTCTAGTGTAGGGTGTCCCTGCCCATGGCAGGGGGGTTGGAATTAGATGGTCTTTGAGGTGCCTTCCAACTCAAACCATTCTATGATTCTCTGAAAATAGGTATATTTCTAGTCCTGAAACAAATCAGCTTACACAGAACAGCGGAGATAAACCAGTTTGCCTAAATTGATGGTCTGGACTCGTGAGCCTTTCTTGGCTGCTGAGCATTCCTTTCTGTAGGCATAGCTAAGTATAACTGTCCAGGGAAGACTGAAAAAAATAGTGTCTAATTGAATGAGTCTTGGGAAGAACTGATTTTATTTATTTTCTTTCCTTGTAAGATGAAGTGAACACTAAACCTATTGAGAAATTGTTTATTGTTCATATTCTCATCCTATTCAAGTACATGGTCTTGGTCGCATTATCTTTTCTCCTTAGTACTCTTTTTTTTTTTTTTTTTTTTTTCCCCAGTTACGTCCTTTCTCAAGCCAGATTGTAAACTCTGCAGTGCAGAGACCGTGGCTTCCTATGTAGAGGCTCAGTGATGCTCACAGTAGGGCACTGAGTCTGGCTATTACTTTTGGCTACCACCGCAATATGAAGAGCAGCACTGAATACAGAATGCTGTATTGAACAGATGCGACATTTAGAACATGTGCAAGCCCTCATGCAGCTGTGTGTATTATTGAACAAAGCTGACACTCAGCAACTCCGACTCAAATAAAATACCCATAGTGGTTTTCCCTTTGGTCTAAATTTCATCATAATATTTTGTCTTACATACCAATATTATGAACTCTTTTACTATTCTGCTCTATAGTATGTCCTTTTTGAAATACATTCCTAATTTAATTCCTATTTTCATCCACAGGTAATTATAAGATTTTACTTTAGGTCTCCTCACTGCTCTGATGATTGGAAAAATTATTTCAAGTAAGACATTAACTCACGCAGTTAGATTGAAAGGAATGTTTGTAAAAAGATGTTGAAGGTGTATCAGGGCAATGACTGTAATATTTGCTTTACAAACTAAGAGTAGAAGAAAAGAGATATACTTAGAAAGTGCTTGCTTGGTTTTAATGAGCTGAAACAAAAGTTGATACTTTTTTTTCCTCACAGTGAACAGACTCAAACAGCTACTAATTGAAGACCAGTCTTTGAGGGTACTCTCAGAAACTGTCATGGTATGCCAAGTTGATTTCGTTGGGTTTTTTCTATCTGAGTTTTTTCTATCTGGTTTCAGACAGTGGCTGGGTTTGTGTGAGTTATCTGTGTGGTGGCATGGGAGCAGGACTTGAGGAGATGAGGTGGGGAAAACCAGGAACAAATAAACCCCTTACTTCTCTTCCCCAGGAGATCTACAGCTAAACCCACAGCAGTTTTTTCTTTTAGTCTAGTTTTATCACGCTAATCTCTTTCTCTACTTGTTCTTGTTTAGCAAAACTTTATGTAGGTATCTATATAATATTGTACCTAGGTACAAGTACCGTTTTCCTGAACACCTTGAACAAAATCGAATTCTTGGATCTGCACAAATACACAGACCATTATAAACAAATAGATACAGTCATAAGCTTTAGGAGATTTTATATTTCTGGTCACCATCCAGTTTTTTTTTATGGGGAACTCAATAGGGGGGTAGCACTTCTGCAGAATGTGGTGTCTCACCAGATTACACCTTGTAGCACAATGATCTGAAAGGACTGTAGATAGGTGTGCCTCTCCTAGGTTTTCTGCTTTTCCTAGTGGAAGGTTACTGTGACTGCTCCACTGAAGTCAAGCTTCGTAGAGGAAGCCAGAAAGAGTTTCTCCAAAGAGCCATGAGAAATCAATAAGGAATAAGAAAGTCTTGACTTCATGGCAGTGTTCTACTCACTGTCATGGACCTCTTGAAAAATAAAGAGCAGGGCCTGTATGAACTCCTATAGGGCTTCTCTAGGAATCATATCAGCAGAAGAGACTTTTTAGGAAGAGGGAACCTGAAGAAGCATTGGCAAGTTTAAGAAGCAAAGGTGCTGCTTGAGGAATGTGAAGCTTAGTGAATGTCTGGTTACAGAAGGAGGTGTTTCCCCAACAGACACAGAAGGAATACAGTGTGTCTGGATTCCCCTTTAAATTTTTATGGACAATACTCAATTCTAGTGCATATCTTCCATGAAAATCATCTGAGGTACACCAGGGTAGGACTTAGCAGCTGTCAGTAGAGCATCTAAGATGTTTGTGTATGTCCTGTGACATATTTTTAAAGAATTAAAATTCCTCCAGATACTGTATTTTTCACTTTTTTTTTTTTATTGTAGCTCTGGCTTTGCATTTCACTTTGCTTAAAATTAAATTGATTTCCAGCACAACCCTTCTGTTGTAAAACTTTGGTTAAAGTTTAAATTTGACTTTGGTAGGAAGTAGGAGCAGAACACAATTTAAAATGTTAATTAAGAAGGGCAACACGCTGTCTTTCTCAAACTACCATTTGCCTTTCCATCATTACTGTATTATCCTTAAATGTTAGTATTTTCCAAAGATTAAACACTAACAAGCAGTAACTTTAGTTTGCATTACATCATAGAAAATTCAAAAACACGTTATAGAAATCTCTCCCATCACTGTTCTTTGCACACCACTGAGGAAGAGCATGCCACCTCTGTTAAAGTAGTGTTAACAAGCGATGTGGGACAAGAAGAAAATGAAATATTCTTTTATAGAAACCTCCAGGGAAATCTGTATGTAAGATTACATGTGTTAGAATTTGGACCGGAATTTGGAGTTACAAAATTTCAAAGCCGAAAAGGACCTACACAGGCTGATCTTCTGCATAACACAGGCAATGGAATTTCACCCAGTAATTTCTGCATAAAGATCATAATTAGTCACTGAGCTAAGATACCTTTTTTAGAAAGACAGTTTTGGATTAAAGAAGTCAAATGATAGAGAGCACACCACATCCCAAAGTCAGCTGATGCAATAGTTTTTTCCCTTCAAAACAAAACAAAACAATGCCTTATTTTAATTTGAATTGAACACCTCCACTGAATTTGTCATTCAGGTCAGCACTTGTAGTAAGAAAGCACCTACTAACACAAGCAAGAACTTGTTTTAAGCATGAAAAGCAGTGACTGGAGAAGTAAGAAAAATAAAGCAAAGTTTTATTCACTGCTATTGTTCTCTCACCTTTGTAAGGTCCCTCATTTTTCACTTCTGGCTGCTTGCTTCATGAGGGAGAGCCAGAGTTGTGCTGAAATGCTGTAGCAGCTTCGAAGCCTCTTTTGAAATCAACCCTACCATTATCTGGCCTTTGGAGTGAGTGTCCTTCACTGGTTTTGTACCTGTGAGAAAGGAGCAGGTTGCTGCAAGGGATCAGCTGGGGATGCAGCACCTGGTGTGCTGAAAATGTATTTATCTAACTCTGCATTCTTTACGCCAAACAATGGAGTACTACTGGACTGAGAAAACAGTCAGTGAGTGTCAGCTGGGGTAAAGAGACCTGCTTACCCACCCAGAAGCAGTTTGGGAAGTTTGGATATCCAAGCACCTGAAGACAGCCTGACGCCCTTTTCTCAAGAAGTCACCAAACACATTAATTGAGAGAAATTGCTAAGTCTTCGCTTTTGTTACATGGTTTTTGCTTTCTAAACAGTGGGATCAGAATGAGTACTGCATCGCTCGGAAAAATTCAATTTCCTTCACCAGCCAAAATTTATGGTCAGAACACACAATCATAGCTGTAGTTTATAAAACCACATTTAAGATCCAGGTTCTAGTGAAAAGGCATGCTGGGTGGAGGGACCACTCATAAAAAGTTGGAGATAGGGGAATGCAGAGCCCCATGTGTTCAGTCCTACATCATGATTTGCAGCTTTTGGCCAGGCTTAAAATGTATCAGGTAAACTACATTCCATACCTGAAGAAACTGGCCATGTTCATTTCTTTGGTGTTAAAAGATAGCAAACAGAGGACAGAAACAAAGGACAAATTTCCATTGTGGTTCGTGTGACCCAGTCAGTCCTGTCTCTCTTGTGCAGTCCCTGCGAGTCCTTTGCACTCCAGACTCTCTGATGCACCTCCATGCTCTATGTTATCAAGTCCTTACTGAGACATACTGCTCCCAAGAAGCCTGCAAAAAAATGAACATTCCTTCCTGTTCTTTTGAATCAGTGGTGGATACATAGCATCTAGAGAGCATCTCTTATTTCTTCAGGTTTTAAAATACCATTGAGATAAATTTGCCTTCACTTTTCATAGAATCATTAAGGTTGGAAAAGACCTCCAAGATCATGTACTCCAACTACCCCCCTACCACCTATTACCCACTAAACCATGTCCTTCAGTACCATGTCTAATCTTTCTTTAAACACCCGCAGGGACGGTGACTCCACCACCTCCCTGGGCAACCCGTTCCAATGCCTGACCACCCTTTCCGAGAAGAAATTTCTCATCTTCAACCTAAACCTCCCCTGGCACAACTTGCGGCCGTTCCCCCTTGTCCTCTCACTAGTTATCTGCGAGAAGAGGCCGACCCCCAGCTCACCACAACTTCCTT
This sequence comes from Psophia crepitans, assembly GCA_013399095.1. NCBI lineage: Eukaryota > Metazoa > Chordata > Aves > Gruiformes > Psophiidae > Psophia > Psophia crepitans. Next base: position 186,410 of record VWZZ01008125.1, read on the forward strand.
TCAGGGAGTTGTAGAGGGCAATAAGGTCTGCCCTGAGCCTCCTTTTCTCCAGACTAAACAAGCCCAGTTCCCTCAGCCGCTCCTCATAAGACCTGTGCTCCAGCCCCTTCACCAGTTTCATTGCCCTTCTCTGGACACGCTCCAGGGCTTCGATGTCTTTCTTGTGGTGAGGGGCCCAAAACTGGACACAGTACTCGAGGTGCGACCTCACCAGGGCTGAGTACAGGGGGACAATCACCTCCCTGTTCCTGCTGGCTACACTATTCCTGATACAGGCCAGGATGCTTTTAGTTTGCTCATTGTGGCAGCACCCCAATTATAAAAGCAATGCTCTCATAAATAATATAGTTTGTTCTGTTTAAGAATATAAGATTTAATTCAGTCATTTTCTGTGACAGAATATGGTTGTGTTGTTATTCACGCCACAGGAAATCATGTTTTAACAGGCTATACAGATAATTAAAATACATTATTTCGGAAAGATGTTCCAAGCAGTGAACAAGCTATGTATGTTAAGTATGAGGTAGTGACATCATTGAGAAACATACACTCAACTCATTTGAACCAACTCATTTGAACCTATAAAAAATCAAGCACTGAGGTCAAACCATAAAATGCGGTGGGCAGTTTCTCACTACGGTAAACCACTAGACTATTAGGTATGCAGGCAATATGTGTTTGTTTGCTCCCGTGGATACTGAAAGTATTCTGAATTCCTCAGGACTTTAAATATTTTGTTATAAAATGTTAAACCAATACCTTTAGGACAAAAACAGAATCCAACACATGCCACCTAAATTACTAAGGTTGAAAAATAAAAAAATCAGAACCCAAGCTTCTGAAGAATTTTTTTTGATGGAATATATTTCCACTTCAGCTGTAAAAAAACCTCCAGTTTAAACCCCTGCACTTGTTTACACCTGAGAATAATGATGTACCTTATTCATTTGCTTTGGAAAAGGTTATTTTTGTTTCAGCCAAAGCAACTCTTTTTTTTTTTTTCCTCCTTTTTTTTTTCTTTTTTGTATTGCAGCATCTTTGAAGTTAGACGTTACCCTGTCTTTTTAAAGGGAGTTTCCTGTTAAAGAAAACTAAGAAAATTATATGCCTCAATCCAACAGGACAATTTATTGTTGTTTATGTCTGCAGTGGACCTAACAGCAACACAGAGCAGCAAGCTTTCTTTCTGGGAAAACCAAACAAATGCTGCCCTCATTTTGTTAATGAACAGATAGATTTTTCAGAGTTCACCAAAAGTTAAACATTCTGAAAGAGACCAAAATGCACTAAATAGGTTTCCTTAAAAAATGGTATGCGTTTGGAAAGAAGCAACTCAGAGAGTGCATTCATGTGAAGACTGTTCTGAAAACGATTTCTTAGAACAGACCTTTGCAATGGTTTTTCCACTTCTAAATGCTGATTGTTGTTTTTTTAATGCAAATTTCTGTGGCATTAATTCTGGGAATTTGCCCAGTTAAACACATTCTTCCATTTAGCCCAAGAGGAAACTCTCGGCAGCAACTCTGAATTGTTTTTTATTTTAGCAAGATTGATGTGGAAACGTTTGTTTTGTTTCGAGAGACCCTTAGACCTATCGTGTGCAATAAAATGATATATAACCTCAAAAATTCAGCTTCTTCAGAGCTGATGATGGGGCAAATAAATATTGACCCTTGACTAAAAAAAAAAAGGAAAGTATCATGCCATTCAGGAACTCTAGCATTTCTAGCTATCAACAATATTCTGTGTGCTCATTGCCCTCTCCTGGTTTAATCTGGTAATTTTTTGGTTTTAAAATATCCAAAACAGGTCTCCTGAGAACATTATACATTCCTCCAACAGACTTTTTTCCTTTTCCAGTCCAATATATCACTTGTGAACATGTTTTTTCAGGTAGTACAAGCTACCTCTCTCATCAGTGCACTGGAAACAAGCGAAGAGGCAGCACTGGTGTCAGACCTGGTGAACTCTGTGCTCCCTGTGCTGTTGCAGTAGTTATCTGTGACACCTAGTTACGGCAATCCAGGCAATGCCTGAATTTTAAAAAATTGCTTTTGATAACATCCTGCGCTAAATACTTACAATCAAAGGAAGGTGTTATGAGTTAACAGGTCATTACACGCAGGGATCTCTCAGAGGGCAGAAGTGTTAAGTTTCTTCATAAAACACACAAGGTCCAGTTCTAGCAGTACATTCAGAGCAACCCCCAGATATGTTCTGAGTATCTTCAAGGATGAAGATCTCACATACTCTCAGGACCCATTCAATTATTTCACCACCCTCACAATAAATTATTTTTCTTTATATTAAGTCAGAGTTTCTCATGTTCTAATTTGATGCATTTGTTCCAAAGAGTAAGAGCTCCCATTTTATAACAGAGAAAACTGCTGAAGACAAAGGAAAGACAGAGGTTAGAAATCATGACTAGTGCAGAGAAGGGGACTACGAAGAATTTTTTCTAGTACTCAAAATTAAGACCATTGCAAAGTTTAAATTAAAAAAAAAAAAGGAAGATCTTTTTTCATCACGATATACATACCTTGTGGAGTCACTAATACTGAGTAATATAGAGAGCACAATGCAGGAATTGTGAAAGGAGTTGAGAAAACAATGAAAGACGGGACTTAAACCCAACAGCCTGAAAATGGCTGTGTTCAGGAGGGCTGAGCCTGCTGACCTCTGCAGGTTAGGCACGTATTCCCGAGGTGGATCTCCCAGACACAGCCTCTTGATATATTTTCCTCTAGCCATCCTGTGCTGTGTACTAGCAGGGACAGCATACATTATACAGGTGGCATATGTGCTACAGTATTTTTAATTAGGAAGCCCAGGTCCTGTGTTTATTGTCCACAAAAATGAGAAATTTTAAGTGCAGCTTTAATGGCACGAGACTGGAAACACATTGAAAAGAGAATCATAGAATCATAGAATCATTAAGGTTGGAAGAGACCTCAAGGATCATCCAGTCCAACCGTCCCCCTACCACCCACCAAACCATGTCCCTAAGTACCACATCCAACCTTTTTTTACACACACAGAGCACGTGTACCACACCACCTTTTACACACACCACCTCCCTGGGAAACCCGTTCCAATGCCCAAACACCCTTTCCGAGAAATTTCTCCTAATCTCCAAAATAAACCTCCCCTGGCGCAACTTGCAGCCATTCCCTCTTGTCCTGTCACTAGTTATCTGCAAGAAGAGATCGACCCCCAGCTCACCACAACTTCCTTTCAGGTAGTTGTAGAGGGCAATAAGGTCTCCCCT
>VWZZ01008125.1:190160-214377 GCA_013399095.1 Psophia crepitans
CCAGCGATCCAACCTGTCCAGGTCCCTCTGCAGAGCCATCCTACCCTCTGGCAGATCAACACTTCCCTCCAGCTTGGTGTTGTCAGCAGGCTTACTGGGGGTGCACTCAATTCCCTCATCCAAATCATCAACAAAGATGTTGAAAAGGGCCTCCATACTCCTGGGGAACAGCACTCACGACCTGTTACCAGTTGGGTTTCACTCCATTCACCACCACTCTCTGGGTCTGGCTATCCAGTTTTCAATGCCGTGAGGAGTGTACCTGTACCTTCCAGAGAAGTAGATCTGAGTCTGACTTCACATAAACAGTGTTATGTGGGAACATGGGGTCTGATTTCCCATGTGTATAAACTTGAAGGAAATTATCTCCGATCTCCATATAGTCTGAAGCTTATTACTGGTATGTATATCCTGTTGTATATATTAGGTGTTTGTTTTCACATGCACTGCAAACAGATGCTATTATGGGGATCTTATATACATATATATATATATATATATAATTTTATGTGTATTCACACATGCATGCACATGTGCATGTATGTATAAAATGTAAACAGAATTACTACCTTTCATTCAGAATGTTATTCTCTCATCTGCTGTCCTTTTTCTGTGAAGTGAGAATGCTGGAGTAGTAAAGGAGACTTTAGTAAAGTCCCACACCTGGTTAAAGACCCTCATAGCCATGGAAGCAGGAGGGACAGCCAACTAGACAGGTGTCTTGCAAGGACACCCTCATAAAAGTCATATCAACAGTAAGCCTAGGGGTGTGACGGAGACATACTGCTGAATCATCCCATATTTTCCTGCTTTGAATGCAAGGCCCTGTGTTTTATAATGGAAAATCTAATTTCTCATATATGTAATTTTTAATTTACTAAATTGCCAGTTACTCAAGTTGTTAGAACAATTACATGAAGGTCTACCATCATTTAAGCAAAATTTGGAATAAAAAAAAACCTCTCACAAACATGCTGATAGTGTTGTTCTGAAAGCCAGAATACTGGGACATTCTTGAAACTTCACTTATTTCTTAGCTATGTTATTTATTAACCTTCTCCATTTGAAGATAATTCTATTCAGATCCCAAATTGTCCAGGAGGAATGTTGGTGGTTCTGGGACCTCCCAGGCACAAGAGGTCTTTAACTTGTGATGAGATGAGAATTAAATTGAATGTTTAGACTAAGGAATTTGTATAAAATAACTTCATAGTGCTCCCAAAATAATTTGTCTGCCAGATTTAGCAGACTTTCTTGCAGGTCTTAGTAGAAATGTCCACATCCTGGAATCTGGCTTTTATATAAAACGGTAACACTAAAGGGAGTTACGACTTTTGGCTGTCCTTATGGCTGAAGAAATAAAGCGACTGTTAGTATACTAGGTAACATACACTAGTCACTAGGCATCATATGCAATGTTGTACTAGGCAGATCTTCAGTCAGATTATAAAAGACGTTACATCACGTGTCGGGTAGAGAGAGTGAATATCTAAGGCACATAAGTGTTTTTAAGTTCAAGATGGGAGAGTCCTGTCTTTTAAATTGAAAATAAGAAGATATTCCAGAAGCAGATCCACTTAGATTATTCTTTATATACCTACACACTTCTTTCAGAACAGGTCAAGTATTCCAAATCCACAAAAAACTTCCTGTCTTTTAAGGAAAGATAATGCATTACAGCAAACTGTTAGAAAGGTAAGCATCACTTTGTCTTTCCTTCAGTAAATCTTCATGTTTTTACAGTAGTTTTTCTACTAAGACTCAGAGTGCAGTTTTAAATTTCTATAAAGACAGTAATATTCCCTAGTGAAACCAGCTGAAATTCATCACCCAAAGACTTTGTGAGGTTTTACTCTATTTCCTGTTTTGTTTCTACTGTGTACAAAGTGTTTATAAGCTCAGTTGGCTGTTATCATCATCATCTTGCCATTTATTATTTGATAAAGTAGTGACTTGCTTCTCTCCTCTTACCTCCAGGCGCATGTGTTTGTGGGAAGGAAGAACAATTAATTTTATTCTTCAAATGGCAGCACCAAATATCCAGACAGAGATTTTTAATTATCCTCTTAAAACATTATATTTTTCATGGCTTCATGGAGAAGGACTTGGGGGTGCTGGTTGATGAAAAGCTCAACATGAGCCGGCAATGTGCGCTGGCAGCCCAGAAAGCCAACCGTGCCCTGGGGCTGCATCAAAACCAGTATGGCCAGCAGGTCAAGGGAGGTGATTCTCCCCCTCTACTCCGTTCCTGTGAGACCCCACCTGGAGTACTGTGTCCAGCTCTGGGGTCCCCAGTACAGGAAGGACATGGAGCTGCTGGAGTGAGTCCAGAGGAGGGCCGCAAAGCTGATCAGAGGGCTTGAGCACCTCTCCTGTGAGGACAGGCTGAGGGAGCTGGGGTTGTTCAGCCTGGAGAAGAGAAGGCTCTGGGGAGACCTAATTGCAGCCTTCCGGTACCTAAGGGGGCTACAGGAAAGCTGGAGAGGGGCTGTTTACAAGGGCAGGGAGTGACAGGACAAGGGGGAATGGTTTTAAACTAAAAAGGAGGAGATTTAGATTAGATGTTAGGAAGAACTTCTTCCCTGTGAGGGTGGTGAGGCACTGGAACAGGTTGCCCAGAGAAGCTGTGGATGCCCCCTCCCTGGCAGTGTTCAAGGCCAGGCTGGATGGGGCTTTGGGCAACCTGGTCTAGTGTAGGGTGTATCTGGCCATGGCAGGGGGGTTGGAACTAGATGGTCTTTGAGGTCCCTTCCAACTCTAACCATTCTGTGATTCTAAAGCATTTTGTCCTGCAAGCTTATTTCTAAATGATATGGTTTATTTAACTAGGATCAGAAAGCCCACTGGAGATTGAAAAGTGGCAAGTATTTTTCTTTTAAAAAGACTTTTAAGGTTTTTAGGAAACCATAAATATAAAGCAACGGAGAGCTGGACATTATCTAATGCAATACAAGACAATAGGTGGGAAGCAATATCTTAAATGTAGTCTAGAAGGAGTTAGGTCAGCTCTCTCCAAGTTTTTGAAACTATACTACTATAAAATATAGCACTATATGGTTATAATAACTCAGTTGGTGACAACTTCCTTCGAGTTGCTACTAGCTAACCCTGTCATCCAGCACAAAGGTAGGAAGCGCTGTGTTGCCTGAGGTACAGTATGTTACACAAGATGCAGGTGGAATTAGGGTTTAAATAACTTTCAGCCATTATATATCTGGAAGTGTTCAAGAAAGAAAGGTTATTAGCCTTGGCATAAAAGCCAAGTAACAATAAGAATCAGTAACAACTACATCCATGCAAATTCCCCTTTATACTTGAATCATACTGATTGACGCAAAAATGGCTTATAATTTATTTTCTTGTCTAAACAACATATTCAATATGTATAAGGGAACAGTTTTTCAAGGCTGATGTGTCAATAGTATTTATAATTCACCTATTCTTCATCAATATAAATACATTCAAATTAATAACAGAATAGTGGTTTTAATTGTTCAAAAAAATTACATCCTGAAATGTCCCAAACCCAAATTAAATTCAAGAATTTTTATATAGTCAAAACCAGACAGAACTCTAAATAATGCTTTAATTATACCTGTAAATGGTACTTAGATTTTTCTGGGACTCCTGGCAATCTGACGGTCTGTGATTTCTCATCAAGATGATTCTATGCTCCTGGCTCAATTGTGGTTGTCTCAAGTACATTTTCTCTGAACTGTTCATCTGTTTTGGTCATAAGGTATTGCGTATTCTACTTTTTTTCTTGAGTTCTTTTTCCTCTGGCTACTTTTTTGAATAACTCACTCCAACTGGGCATCACTGTTAAGCCATCCTATCAAACCCACTTTGTCCCAGCTAAATGGACAGGATTCTTCCATTGTTTTGTACGACCTCACCGACTATTCCTTCCCACAATTTGTGGGAAGCCCTGCCATTCCAGGCTTTTAGTCAGTGTGAACCACTTCCAACATACGAACTAAAGCACTAGTTGCTTTAGTTGACTGTCCAATTTTACATGAAAAGGACATTATTCCCAAATATTATTGCAGTTTATAGTCAAAGTAAAGGTATTATTTATGAAGCAAAACACACCCATTTTAGCTAGAGCTACAAGGATGAGATGGGGAAACCCTCCAATAAGCCACATGATGCAAGAAATGTTGGAGGACTTCTTGTACTAGCACAGCTATGCTTTAGGCTCATTCCAGGACAGGATGTGATACCGTATAAGTATGGGGAAAGTTTCATTTCTCGCCTTGCATGTGGGGAAAAGAGGTGAATAGAATAGAATAGAATAGAATAGAATAGAATAGAATAGAATCATTAAGGTTGGAAGTGACCTCAAGGATCATCTAGTCCAACCATCCCCCCACCACCTATTACGGAAAACCAAAAAAACCTGAAATGGTAATTTTTCCTTAAAAGTAGGTGCCACATTTTTTTAAGGCAAGTAAATAAATCATTTTATACAATAGACAGTAATTCAGTTGCTAAGTAAAAGTACTACTTAGCAATTTAGTTATTCGTATATATTTAGAAACTGTTTTGATTATGGTTTCAGTAAGACTTGAACGCACAAAAATTCTTGACCTAAGGAATCATTACCACGTTTTAATACAGTAATTCTTTTGACTGTAAACATTCTGGCAAAACAGACAAATCACAGCTGTACTGCTATGAAATGTAAAAGCTTGACAGCCATAAAAATTGTCTTTTCCTCCAGCAGAATTCATAGTGGCATCCTTTGAATGCTCAGTCATTTATCCCCTGTCCTGACCTGGAGGTGCTCTCTAAAAATGAATGAAAATAGTTTGTACTTGATCTACTGCCTCTCTCTTTGTGTGCCAATAAGTACTAAAAACAGGAGAGGTTTTATTTCATATATACATTGAGTGACCCAGTACAAATCATGGGTCAGTAGGAAACTGTCAGACAAGTTTCTCTAGGGCAGCACCACTCTTGAAACCTATTGGCTAAAAGTACGCTCTTCTTCTCTTTCAAAAATATCTTTCTCTCATTTCCTCCTATCAGTAATCTTTACTCTAGTCTTGTTTTGAGAAATAATGAAGTTCTGAAAGGGCACAAAAAAAGGTCATTAGGAAAAATAAGTATCTCCTAGAATCAAATAAATGAGATCTGGAAACCACTTCTTGTGAAAATATTGATGTGCTTCAAAAAAGCAATTACATGTGAAAACATTTCCCTGTTTACTTCACCATACTTCAGGGTCCAGTACAAACACAATGTGTTTGTATTACGTATATAATTTTTAACTTTCAGAAGTTTCCCAATAGCGGATTTTTCTGCTTCCTTGCCCACATGATACACTGCATTTTATTGCTCATAGTTTGTGTAAAGCTCAGGCCATTAAGTATTAAGGGGCTGTTACAGGAAGGATTACTGGTCCCAAGAGTTCAGAACTTGTGTTAAAGTCTGTAGTTTCCATAGCTGCCTTCAGGATTCCTTTCTTTAGAATACTTGTTCTAGGTGTAATCTCAAACAGATGCTGTTCTTCCTGTGATGTGTTGTAACACAGACTGACTCCGATATGCCATAACCACCACTGTCCACAATGGATTGCGTTTTTCAATCTTCCATAAATTGCCTTCCAAACTTGAAATGCAGTACAACTTCCTTAATCCTTTTTATTTTACCTCTATCTATCTTCCCGCTTCGGCACTCCAGCGGAGAAATGGAGGGGGAACTTTTATGGTACAGACTGGCTGTGTAAGTTACAGGCAGGCGACCGCTCTGTGAGCCTAGCTCGGTCTGCACCAATGCACATATTTTCTTTTGCCGTAAGTAACTGCACCTGCAGCCATTTGCATTGCCTTATAATGTCAGGAATGTGCGAGTTCCCAAGTTACCCTTCGTCTTCCCCACCCTCTTCACCTCTCCCCCTTTTTCTTTGTTCATCCCTCTCCACGTACACAAGCACACCATATCCATATATATCTGGCTCCCATCTTTGTTTAGATTATTAAATTGCTGTAGACACAGTATTTGTTTTCTTTTATTTCTATTTCCTTTCTGTTTTAATATTCACACCTGGATTGATCTATGAGTTTGCATAACGTCTTCTGGAAGGTAAGACATGGATGTGGAGAAATTTGCTGGAAAAAAAAGCATGAAGAGTATCTTTACAAATCTTCAGCACTGGTAAACTGTAAGTTTTACACCACATTCTAATGACATATTTTTGTCCCTTTACATTACATCATGTCAGAGCACACAGTAAAATAGCAAAATGGGCATTAGAGCAAGCATCTCTTTGTACAGCTAGGAAATACACCAGTCTACATTTGTACTGGGTGTCCATGGCAAGGTTTTTGCAAGAGGGATGCTGCAGGAGTGGTCTCTGTGAGAAGAGACTAGGGCCTGTCCCATGCTGGCCACAACCATTCCAGCTGGCTCCAGTGGACCCCCCACAAGACACAGCTGAGCCCCTCAACCACGTTGGTGGTGCCTCTGGGAAAACATATTTAAGAAAAGTCAGAAGCCAGAGAGAGAGAAAGAGGGAACAAAAAGAGTGAGAAACAGCACAGGAAAACACCAAGGTCAGAGAAGCAGGAGGACGTGTTTTAATGGCACAGCAGATACTCTCTGCAGCCCATGGAGAACTCATGTTGGAACAAATTATCCTGAAGAACTGGAGCCCATGAAGAGGATCCATGCTGGAGCAGAGAAGAGTATGAGGAGGAAGGAGCATCAGAGAGGCAAGTGCTGTGTACTGGCTACGACCTTCCTGCGTTACTTGGGGTGGGATAGAGGAGTCAGGAGTGAAGAAGTAGATGTGGGTCTGGGAAAGGAGGGTGGAAGGGTGGTTTTATTGATTGTCTTTGCTTCTCATCATCTGAATCTATTTTATTTGTCAATAAAATAAACTAATTTCCCCCAAGTTAAGTCTGTTTTACGCATGGCAATCTCCCTGTCTTTTTATCAACCTATGAACTTTCTCAACCTATTTTTCTCTCCCAGTCCTGCTGGAGCTGGGGTGGTGAGCAACTGGATGGAAGTCTGGCTGTTAGCTAAGGCTAACCCACCACAAGGTATTACTGTGTTACGGTGGCATGCAGAGGTCTCCGTTACCATTAGACGAGGAATGAACCTTGACTGAAGATCATACAAGAGGACCACCCAGGAGCAAGACCCAGAATTCCTGGGCCACACATTTGTGAAACAGCCACACTGTCACCAGTCTTTCTGATGGTCTGATGTCATTGGGGAAAAGTGAAACCTGGACATAAAGAAACACAGAATCTTAACTGGTACCTCATGTAATGGGTAATTACTGATTTACATTGCAGCTTTCAAAAAACTGGACTCCATGAAGCTTCTGTGGTGAGACACTGCAGTCAGGATAACTCTGGCAGCAATAAGCAGTCATCAGTGTGTTTAAAAATCAGTACAGGAAGGGTTCCTTTCTCTTCAATTTTCTCCAGTTAATAGGAGCACATCACACGAAAATTTGACTCCACTGAGATTGTGACAACAAATCAAAAACAAATCCAAAGCTGGATTTAGTTTGAAGAAGATTTCAGGACTGTGCAACAAGTCAAATGAGGTCTTTCCTCTGTATTGTCAAGTTATTTTCAGCTGTCTTTATGTCCTTAAAAAAAAAAAAAAGGAAGCGGAGCTGCTGAGACCAATCCATAAACAGTGGCATTCTTCCTATGCCCACCCTGCCACTCATCTTCCCCGCAGGAACAGGGTTTCCTTTCCATAACATCAAATGAATTCAGTCAAAATCTAACGCAGATTTAAATAAAATCTACTTAAAGCACCAAAGAAAGAAGAACAGCTTATATAGCATTTGTTTCCTTGGATTTTATGTTTTTAATTAAAAAAAAAAATTAAATCCAAACCCCAAAGTCTATGCTCAAGGCTTCATTCTAAGCGTATTCAGAGTGCATGCCCTCAATGTCTAGGCATGAAAACAGTTTTCTCTTAGGGCGCACTGGGTTGGTTGCCCGTGTTGCTATTTGTTTGGGGATAACTGTGCACTCAGGAAATCTGTTCATAGACTTTGGTAATGATCTCCATTTAACCTGCTAAAAAAGAGAACAAGCTAAGGTACATTATAGTGCTTATCTTTCCCTTTATGACAGGTGAATTAGTATGGGCAGTTTAACTTTTTGTTCAGTCAGAATTTATTCTTTCAGAGACACATTGCCTTAAGGCTGCTGCGTGAGTCCATTAAAATGGGTGGTATACTAATGCCCTATTTTTATGTGAGGTTGCAAGGCTAATACATCAGGATGTTTTTCTTAACTTCTGCCGTGACAGTAAGAGCGACTGTACCTCACTTTAAACATGTAAATAATTATTCATCTGAGAAGTGATGGGGTTTAAGGCAAGAGGTGTTGCCTTAATATTACACAATTAAAAAGTAAAAATCTCAGTGAAATATATACAAAATTTTCTTGTTTACCCAGCTGGCCAAGACCTTTGTTAGAAATGTTTGAAGTGGATGGGTACTGATGTAATTTTGGAAAATGCATTAAGCAGGGAAAAATGTTTTTCTTTTATTATAAGTCAGTACCAGGAGGGAAGGAAATACACTAAAATATGTCGTAGCCAGTTTCTCAGGGAAACAGCAAAAAATGATTGCTTAATAAATTTGGAGAAGAGTTTATTGTATTTTTCATGGATATTCAGAGATTGCTTGTAGACAGCTGTCTTACAAAGTTGTATTTCGTGTAGGTCTTACGTGCAATTTTATTAAGGAGAACCTCTAGTTCATAAAAAAAGTCTCTCTCTCAATAATTAACACTTTGATATAGTAATTGTTCTGTAACAAAAAATCTTGCACAGAGTAACATGCTGAAAAAGGTGGTTTCCCATGTGATTAGTTACAGTTTTCTAAATATGTTTGTTATTAAATCTTCATTATACTTTTCCCTTGAGCTCTATTTCACAGTGAGGCTACCTGAAGGGACTACTAGGGTCTTTGCTTTTGCATTGAATAGCCAAGTGTTTTCCAAAACAGGAAAATGTTTTATTAAGCAATAATGGGGTCAGGCATAAAATGAGAGTGGCTTCTGACTGACTGGCGTTATGTGATCAAGGGAAACTGGACCCTGTTCCTGATGAGAAGACGTGGAAGTGATAACCTACACAAAACTTCTCCTGCAGAGTATTGCAGGAAATGACGCTATGACACTGCACTCTGTAGGATAAATGACGCAAAGATACTGAGTTAAATCAACTTTACACTTGGATTTCGGTATGGAATATGGAATGTATTTCCATAGTTACACTGTATGTGTCAGGTTCCCCCATGATGCACGGGAGGATTACACTTCCAGAGGACCTGTGATGCATCAAAGTGACTCCAGATTTCATGAATTTAGTCAGGCAAACAATGGCATAGAAGGTTACTCCTTATTGATAGCCATGTCATATTTTACTAATGGCAGCATATCACTACCATCAGCAAGTTTCAGTTGAGGAATAGGTCCCTGCATGCCTTGGTCATAGCAGAGAGAAAACCTGCCCTGACAAGCTTAAAGTTCAGAGATGTGGTTAGAAACAAAAGGTATGAACAGAGAATTCTCATCAGATGTAGTGTTCGTCTTGAAACCCCAGCTGAGTGTGTGAGGTTCTCTGCTTTTATTGAATAATCAAATAACTTCTGATCCTGTGTGGTGGGCTAACCCTGATGGGAGGGCAGGTGCCCCCCAAAGCCGCTCCACCACTGTCCCCCTCAGTTGGGCAGGGGGGAGAAAATATAAGGAAAGGGTCCTGAGTCAAGGTAAGGACAGGGAGAGGTCACTTACCAGTTACCATCACAGGCAAAACAGGCTCAACTTTGAAAAAAATTAATCTAATTTATTAGCCAAGCAAAGTAGAGTAATAAGAAATTAAACCAAATCTTAAAGCACCTCCTCCTACCCCCCCTTTCTTCCCAAGTTCAACTTCACTCCCCATTTGTCTCCATCCTCCCCACTGGCACAGTAGGAGAGGGAATGGGGGTTGTGGCCAGTACATCCCACGGTGTCTCTGCTATGTCTCTGCAGGATGAGGACTCTTCACTCCTCGCACTCTGCCCCTTCTCCAGCCTGGGGTCCCTCCCACAGCAGACAGTCCTCTACCAACTTCTCCAATATGAGTCCTTCCCATGGGCTACAGTTCTTCACCAACTGCTCCAGCGTGGGTTCCTCCCACGGGGTGCAGACCTTCAGGATCAGACTGCTCCAGTGTGGGTCCCCCACGGGGTCACAAGTCCTGCCAGCAAACCTGCTCCAGCATGGACTCCTCTCTCCATGGGGCCACAGGTCCTGCCAGGACCTTGCTCCAGCACAGGCTTCCCACCGGGTTAAAGCCTCCTTCAGGTGTCTCCATCTGCTCCGGCATGGGGTCCTCCACGGGCCGCAGGTGGAATCTCTATAACCCCATCATCCTTTCTCCATGGGCTTCAGAGGGACGGCCTGCCTCACCATGGTCTTCTTGATGGGCCGCAGGGAAATCTCTGCTGCGGCACCTGGAGCCTCCTCCCCCTCCTCCTTCACTAACCCTGGTGTCTGCAGAGTTTCTTCTCTCTGAGACTGCAAAAAGTGCCACTAGTTGGGTTTTTTCCCTTCTTAACTCTGTTACCCCAGAGGTGCTACCACTATCACTGATGGGCTCAGCCTTGGCCAGCAGCAGGCCTATCTTGGAGCTGGCTGGCATTGGTCTTTCAGACATGGAGGAACCTTCTAGCAGCTTCTTGGAGAAGCTGCCACCCCTGTAGCACCCCCACTACCAAAACCTTGCCATACAAACACAGTACATCCTCGGACTCTGCTGAATCTGGCCTGTTTAGGCCTGGAAAATGCTGAAGCAATAGGGAATATGGTCAAATTCAGAGTCAGTGAATCTGGGACTACATTTGTATCTCCCCTTACTGGTCAGCAAGGAGTGCTTTCCCACTAAGAAGGCAAATAAGGAGAGCTCAGCAGTCATACTTTGCTAGAGTTAAATCCCACGATTTTTAAACTGCAGCAGGAAGTCATCACATTGAGATAGCAAAAATGGCACTAATTAGAGTAAGAATTTATTTTCAAATGTTTGCCTCCAGCAAGGAGTTGTCCTTTTTTAAAAACAGTGAAGATGTTTTCAAGCAGCTTCTGTAGGGAGGTTACACCTTACGTGGACTCAACACTGAATATGATGTTTCACGCAAGGCTTCAGACAGTTGCTGTATCTCAGGGTGTACGTGAAAGGAGAAAAAAGGCAGTCATTTAACAAGAGCTGACTGGGAATGGGAGGAGGTGGGAGATAGCACGTGGTAGGAAGTTATGGCCCAGTGTTGCTTTAGACAGTAACACTACATATTCATTACATTTTTTTTACTTCAAGCAAATATTCTTGTGTGCATTTCACTATTCTGTTTGCAACCATGCAGCTGTGGGATTACATATAGGAAAGCCAGACTGTGAAACAGCTTGACTTTCAGAAATCGGTGGTGGAAAGATATGAAAACTGGATGTAATGCAAAACTCAAATAACATGAGAAAAGAACTCCTAAAAAACAGCATGAAACCCGTGGTGCCGTTAAGTTTCTCCAGTTGCTACACTGGAGCTGCAGCAGTTTCCTCCACACAGGATACAGCCCACAACTTTTAACTTGGTAATTTCCCTTTAAGAATCAGATAAACAGAAATGTCAATGACCTTGGCAACATGACCTGAGTGTCTTAGTTTCACTAGGATGAACAGTTCTTGGAAAAAATTCTCCCCTGTCTGAGTCACAACCAGGTTTTTCCTTCTGGAGCAGGAATGTGTGCTGCTCTTCCCCCTTCCGCCTTCCCAGTCAGCAGCACAGGCAAATTCCAGCTCGCTAGTCTGGCATTTCGATTTCTGTAGGGTCTTCTCATGTTATGCCAGTGTAGAAGGTTCTACATTTTTTGTAGCATTCTTTTGAAACAGAACTGCTCCAGAGCACCTTGCTAGAGTCTGGTGGCTAGACTTTGAAAAGGAGGGGGTTTTTGCCTTAGTTCGCAAAATGGATGAAAGTAAATTCTCTTCATTGTGGCACATAACATAAAGGCCTGTAAGCAATTATTGCAGAAGTCATTATATGTAGGCTTAAGAATACAGTGGTAGGGATATTCATATGAGAAAAAAGATGACAGCTACCATACCATTTAAACATCAATTCTATTGTGAATAGATGGTTTTACCTTCCGTTGAACAGAAAAAGTAAAAATGTGTGTATCGTTCAGATCAAACCGTATTTAGTGACTTCCTTTCTTCCTTTCTTCCTTCCTTCCTTCCTCCCTTTCTTCCTTTCTTCCTTCCTTCCTTCCTCCCTTTCTTCCTTTCTTCCTTCCTTCCTTCCTCCCTTTCTTCCTTTCTTCCTTCCTTCCTTCCTCCCTTTCTTCCTTTCTTCCTTCCTTCCTTCCTCCCTTTCTTCCTTTCTTCCTTCCTTCCTTCCTCCCTTTCTTCCTTTCTTCCTTCCTTCCTTCCTCCCTTTCTTCCTTTCTTCCTTCCTTCCTTCCTCCCTTTCTTCCTTTCTTCCTTCCTTCCTTCCTCCCTTTCTTCCTTTCTTCCTTCCTTCCTTCCTCCCTTTCTTCCTTTCTTCCTTCCTTCCTTCCTCCCTTTCTTCCTTTCTTCCTTCCTTCCTTCCTCCCTTTCTTCCTTTCTTCCTTCCTTCCTTCCTCCCTTTCTTCCTTTCTTCCTTCCTTCCTTCCTCCCTTTCTTCCTTTCTTCCTTCCTTCCTTTCTTTCTTTCTTTGTCTGTCTGTCTGTCTTTCCACAGATATATAAAATCTCCTTCAGGAAAGAAATTATGCAGGCTTTTCACATACTTTTGAGACAGTGACTGCTGATGGTGGTGCTTTTAATCATCAGTGAAGTGTCCAGATCAGTCAGTGATATGGAGGATGCAGATCTGATGCCTCCCTCAAGACACAGGATTTGAAGACAAGTGATTTGAACACTCTGAAGCGAAGAAGAGCTCCCTGCTCAGTGGGCTGGGATGTATTGAGATGGATCTACTCTCAAGACCTTGGCCTGACGCTTCTTTGTTACAGAGGCTGGTCATGTTCTCCATCAGGTTGGAAAGTCCTTCTGTCCCAGTAGCTGTTGATATGTTTCGAGCAGAGTAGGTTAAGTTTGAGTATATAGAGGTCCTTCCTTCAAACTTGCCTGCCCAGTGGTAGGACACCAATGTGACAAGTAGGTAATGTTGGTTCAAGCCTTTGCCCTGTGTCAGGCTGAAAAGATTTTTACTGGGGCTTCTGATTGCTTAGTCTGACCTTCAATAACACCATTTTCTCCAGAACAAAGGAACCATACACTGGCATGAGCCTATTCTGCATTACACCACTTTGAAATCACTCTTAGCAGCGGTACACCAGCCAAAAATAATTATGGTGAATTCTCCATTATCTGACAGAAAGAAACAAGATTTTCCCCATAGTTGAAAAACATGGGTGATGCAAGTACTGGGAGCAGTCACGGAACCAGTTGTCATAAGACTGACCAGACGTAGAAGTACTGCACTGCACCCCCCTGACACTCCAAACTGGAAGAGGACTGATTCAGACACAGTGCCCAACCCGAACTGACTCTCTGAGTGCACCTCATTGCAACAGAACAGGCTTTCTAGGAAACCAGAACGCTCTGCAGCACAATAGAAGCCAGATTATGCTTGATATGGCATGAATACAAGTACATAAAATCTGCTGGCCTCGTGCTGGCAAAGAAGAGGCCCTTGGGTGCACCTCCAGAGGGTTCCAACAGGTCTGGTTCGGCATGCATGGTGTGGAGACAACACTGAGATAATGCCAGTCCAAGCCTATGTTATATTCTACGTAAAAACCACCACACTGCTTCTGTATTGTGCCCCAAGATAATAACTCAAGGAGCCTGGACAGGTTCTTGCAGAGCCAGTTGCATTGTCTTGTCTTCTGTGGTGTGGTTAATCAGTGGTACAGATCCATTCCTCACATAATTTTCCATATATTCCTCACTTGATTGTTTGTGGTCATGTCACTTGGTTTCTTGATGCTGTCTTTCTACCTGCAAGGAGGATATGGGAGTCAAACAACACTGTATTTTCCCTGAAACCTTGACACAATGCTATTGTCTCTTTTTACCTTTACATCCTCAAGCACCTTGAAGGCAAAGCTGTAAGAGCCTGTCATTGGCAATTCGTGCTCAAAGAGAAATAGCAGAGAGAATGATGGGAGGTGAGAAGGAAAAAACAAATGTGAAAGGAAGATAAAAGTAATCAAGCTTGAGTGTACATCCAAAAATACTAGACTTATACACTGTCTTTAGCAGTCAAATAACTTCAATTTCTTACTAATAGACTCAAAACTTTTCATCATGGTATTGTACTTACAGTATAACTGATGCCAAGCCAATAAGAACACGAGCCCCATTCTCACCTCTAAAAAAATACTGAAGTTGAAAATGCAAATGACTCATAGTCTTTTTACAGTTGGCAGCTACCTATTACAATGTGGTTGTTAATATTTTTGTTCTTTGTAAAACAAGATGAAGTAATAGTAATGAGTTAAAATGCGGTCTGTTACACTGCAAGTTTCTCTAGTAACACAATAAAAAACCCCAAACAACAAATACAGTATTTGCTGTTAAAAAAAGTACAAAACAAACCATGGAGACGTGATTTGCAAAATTTTCAGCTGGATTTCCAAACAGCTCGAGTAAACTTTCCTGAATTATTTGACCATGCAGTATTCTTTAAAAATAACCTCACATGCACTATTTAATCTGTATTAACAGCACTCAAATCACAGTGCACGATGAAGCTAGTGAAACAGCTGAGCAAAGAACTCATATTCTCAATTCTCAGAAAACAATAGGATTGAGCATTGTCTTGATTTTTTTTCCTCCATATATGTCATTTAAAAAATAGGTTTCATTTATAAGCAGTATCTCCCTTTTCCTTTTCAAAGCAGGTAACCAAAAATGCACTTTTCTAATGGTTCACAGAAATTCCTGTTTAATTCTGGTAATACCCAAATATACTGTTCATATATACTCAGAGGCAGAGCATAGAAGCCTGCCATAGAATTAAGGATGAGAAAAACTACAAGGAGATAAAGAGACACAGAAATGTGATGTCCATACAGCTTGTGAACAATTCAACTAAAGGCAACTATAAATTCCTGCCTGGAGTGTCCAGATAATACTACAGGTACCTGCAGCCAAGTCCAGAAAAAAAAGAAGAGCAAATAAAAAAATACCCAAACTGCCTGCAAAATGAAGTGAAACACTGTTCTAAACCCTTTATTTTTTTGTTATTAATATTACTGTTTGTGTGTCTCCTGCAGCTCTTGGCAAACACTGAACTTAAAATATTTGGAAAAACAGTTGGTTCTTCCCACCTCATCCGTGCCTTTCTTAACCCCCAAAATCATTACGCACTGTGGTGCTCACTGAAATCCTGTTTACTAATGTTGCTTTGTTTCATGGGTTTTTTCAAGTTTTTGAAGGAACTTTCTGTTCCTGCAGGGTGAAGTCTTCTTATGACATGCTGCAGCCAAGTTAGCCAAGGTGCTGATAGCCCCCTGCCGTGAAGGAACATGAGGAGAGAGAAAAACTGGGGGAAACAGCGCAGTCTTTTCAACCGTCAACATTTATTTAAATGTAATCATGAAATTTGGCTGTTCCTTGGGCCATGTGGTGTCTGCCCATTCTGCAGGGTGGGGCTGGAATTACTGCTGGCATGAAGTTGTTTGGCCTCTTATTTTCATAACCCTTCAGAGCCACACAAAGGGAAAACAAGAGGCCACATAAGTACATTTGAGGGCTAAATGTTTGTCTGGCATGCTTGCATCATACAGGACTTGGAAGGGCTGAGGAAATCCTCTGAGCTTAGGGAATGTGAAGTGAGTTGCTTAGTTTAATATGCAGACAGAGGGCTGAGGAGGATACAGGAAGGGAAAATACTCAAGCAGGTACTGAGAGGGGTCAATATGTGGGGATCAACTTCAGAGGAGAAAACTAGTAAAATATTAACTTCATTACCTTCCATTACTACAGTTTTTAATCTTCTTGCCATAATGTGATTTATGGGGCTCTGTATCGTGAGGCTTCCCTCTTACAGGAATGAGATGTGCCCCTCCATTTCATTCAGATCTCTGATTTTTAGACTTTTGTGGCCACTTTTATTCCACTGCACACCCTCTGGTTTCTCCTGTAGCATCTTGGTCCCCACCTTCTCAGAAACCTCATTGTACAGCCCTTGCCTCATCTCTTTGCAGCTCCCCTCTTCATGATTAGCCAGATCTGTCGTGTTCTCCATTTCTCCTGCTAAGACAGAGAGGGGTGTAGCTGCTGCTCCTGATTGTCAGCAAGCAGAAGGGATGACTTAAGCAGGTGATGCCAACTGGAAATGGCTCTTGTGTTATATCTTCAAGTCTTCTGCTTCTCTCCAGCAGCAAAAAGTGAATATAAAGTCATGAGAAGGATGGAAAATCCAACAGAAATTGTGGGCTATGGTGGTATCTAGAGAGGCTGAGAGAAATCTAGACAATGACTGAGAAGAAGCAGCAGAAATAGTGAAGGAGACCTGGAAGTGTTTTTTGCATGGGTGAATTAAGAATTCAATACAGTGCTTCCCAGTTACTCACATATATTGATTAGCAAATGGATACGTGCCTGAAGAAAACAGGTGTCTAGAAGAGTATCCCTGACAAAGATGGATGGTAAGCGTAGATGTTTGGGAATGTGCACATATGGCTGAGAAAGGAGAGAGAAAGTGCTCAAATGGTATGGCTGGGCAATGAAGACAAAAGGGAGGTCATGCTGAAAAGTGAAATCAGAAGGAATGCAAATTGGGGGAAAAGAGGATGAAGAAGGAAGGTGGCGCTGGTAGGCTTGCCACTAGAGAAGGAAAGAGCATTAGAAAAGTCTAGTGTTAGGAGGATATAGAGTATAAATGGACAGTGACATAGAAAAAATCAAGAGACAATGAAAGATTACAGAATGGAAAAAGGAAGAGGAGGCAGACAGAGGAAAGGGAGATACTGACCGATGTGACAGATTATTATTTATACAAAGAGGCTGCCAATCTTGCAAAGTACCCACTCTGCTTCTCAGACCAAGACTTTGCTTGGCCTCTTTCAGGATATAAATCCATGTTCTCAGCAAAGGCCTCAGTGGATGTTTTACGTATTTGGCATATGTTTGTTCCAATGGCTTGACAAACTGCACATTGGAGGCCTTCAAGGGTTTTCAGACCCCTCTGAAAACTGGAGAATCTCTGACTTTCTTCACTGCTTGGTTGAGTGCAGAGAGATTTTAGATCCCACGTCACATTTGTAATATGCAGCTGTTGTTTCAGTGACATCTTGACTTAGAAGTACAGGATAAAAACTGGTCTCAGTGCAGTTCTTGTCTTTTTTGGCTGTAATTAAATTCTGGATCTCACTTAAGAGGGATTTTTAAGGAAGAACTGGAAATCAGTCCTTTCTGCTGGCATTATTCCTGACTTATTGAATTCCCAATGCAGTTAATGATGGAAAAAGGCAAAGAACAGAGAATCACTTGTATCTGTCCTAGTTGGAGACCCATTCTGAGGGGAACACTGTGAAGAAATTGGAAGTGAGAAGCTGGTAGGTAAAGAAATAAGAATCTTTAACATGTAACTGCAAATAGCCATGGTAGTGGTTAAAGTCACTGAGGCTTCAATCCCTGTGGAGGACCACTTAGGAAGGATTAGATGATTCATAGATTTTTTAGAGCCAGAAGAGATCAACAGATTGTTAGTTTGACCTACTGTGTAACATGGGCCATAGTATTTCACCCAGCTAATTTTGCAGCTAGTCTAAAGCTTGTCTTTCCTAAAGTCTGGTGGACTTGATCTGGGGATTTGAGGGAACGAAGAACTGAACGTATCAGTTAACAGTTTGTCCTCTGATAGTTTATTCCTTGTTGTTTTAAATCTGTTGGCTTTATATTTAACTCCACTTTACACAGCTTCAGCCTCCTTTTTTGTTGTTGTTTTGTTAAGCTTTTTCTGGCGTATTGGAGGCCTTCATTACCTATTATTTTCTTGATGTGAAAGATGCTTATGAAGTGAAGGGTGTACGCTAGGTACAAAAGGTGTGTGAAAGAAAGGATGCCCTCTGTCCAGACTGTGGTAATATCAGTGACTGGAAGGGTTAACATCTGTTCTCAAGAAAATTGCCTCATTCTGAAGTATATTGTGTGTAGCTGGGCTTCTCTTCAGCGGATGTGGTGTTTTTCCAGTTTGTATCTAGCTAGGTGCCCAGGCTCATCGACAGCTCTGCGGTAAGATAGCAGGGTAGAGCAGGCTGCCCTGGAGACAAGGTGATTCCAGCTCTTGGGACAGCTTTTGACAATGGTGGCTGTCGATGTGGGATGTAATGACAAGCGACAGGGAGCGAAATGGCAGACTGTGTGAAGCCGCAATGAGTCAGCCACTCCGAGGGGGCTGGAGGAAACGTATAGTCTGTATAGAGGAGCATTGGGCTGCCCTGAGCTGGAGGCGAGGAGTTCGGATTTCTGCAAATCTAATTCATCTGATGTTCTTGGCAGTCAGGGGAGGAAACTCGCAGCAGAGAACCCTGGTGTGTGAGGAGTGATGACTTTCAGGCTGCCTTCTGGTAAGGCAGGCCAATAAACGTGGTTACCATGTACTGCAACAACAGTCCTGAAGAGGGAGTGTAAACTAATAGTAGTATCCAGGGCAATATAAATTGCCTCCTTTGTGATGGAGTGAGCAGTGTATGACTAAAGGCTAAAGCACTGCACGACCATTCACAGGAAAAAATTATGTATAGATGCCTCCCATAACTAACGGTTTTACCCTTTTTTTGCCAACAGAGAGAAATTCTATGTGTTAATTAAAATTCTTCATGCAAGAATTTTTCAGGGAAGTTCATCATCTCACAATCTTCATGCTGCGGTTTATTCTTCTGTTCCTTTTGTTCTTTTTCTGTCCAAACATGAGGATCCTTTTCACCCCATTATTGCATTTTGGTGTTTCAAAATTCAGTCGCGCGATTTCTTTTTCTCTTGTTAACGGTAGTAATTCAGAGGATCTGAAATTTCTCCTACCAATCTTTGTTACTGAGAAGTATTATCAGGGGTATTGTAAGAGCATAATTGTGAGGAAATACAGTTTTTTTGGGAAAAAAAAAAAAGCACTAGGTATTTTTAGGTGGTCACACAGTGAAATGTCATTAATGCTGTGTAATTTACTTAGAGTAGTCCAGCCTTGGAATGCGGCAGTATTTCACTGCGTGAAAAATTATTGTTGCTTCAGCTGCAGCCATATCCATCTCCCTGGGAAGACTTCCAGCTTCAAAGGGAAATCTGGTTGTACATGTTTGAACTGTGTTTTTAGCTGCAAAATAATCTTTTCTGTCTTCTGGCTGTCCATTAGAAATGGTAATGAAAACATGGCACGCGGTCCTTTCAGCCTCAGTGTAACCTTTCTCTTTCTTGAGCAAGAAAAGTTCCTCAACCCAGAGGGTAATTCAGTTACTGACATCCTTTCAGATGCTTTGAAGGTATGCTTTATTGGAGCATCTGCAGGCTAATCTGTGGAGTAAAGCTAAAGGATGGCATCTACCAAGGCAATGTAAAAAAAAATAAATTAAAAAAAATAAATACATTGGTCTCCTAACTAATGCCTTCACAAGAACTGAATCACATGAAACATAAGATTGGTTTAATGGTCCGAATAGTCAAGTTCTTAAATCTTCAGTTACCAAAACATGTTGTCATAGAAAGTCTTCAGTGAACCTAACATTACTGCTTAACGAACAGGAGAAAAGAAACACTCGTAATGGAAAAGCCATACAAAAAACATTTCTGAACTTTCAGAAAAGCAAGCTAGGAAGTAAAAATAATGTATAATGAAATGGACTTCCCTCATTTATTTTCTCTTCTTGAGCAAATGAGCTATAATAAACAGTAAAAATAAAGAAGTCCTAGCAATTGACGACCTCTCACCTTCACCCCATCCAAGCTGCTTTTTAAGGCATATTTCATACTCCTGGTTTGTTTATTGTTCCTCTGCTGCTTCCAAGTTGACCTTCAGATAGGATCCCACCCAGAGTTTTTCAGGAAGCAAAATAGGGCGACAGAAGCAAAAGAATTATTAGCTGGAATGACAGCTACAAAAATATGTGCCAAGTAACTATATCAGGGCTGTTCCTGTCTTGCTCAGATACAAATATTTTTATTGATATTTGTCTCAGATCCTTCGGGAAATTTTCAGACACATTGATACCCTATGATAAATTTATGTATTATTTCTTATACTTTCTCATGGCTTCTCTATGACCCTTCTTGTTATTCCAGGATGCCCTGTTTGGAAAATATTAAGGCCATCATCATTACTATTGATTAAGTAATAATGAAAAATAATAATAAAAAAATCTGTAGACTGTATACTTCTCCATATAAATTCTCCCTAATTCCATATATATACATATATATATGGAATATAAATTACTCCATATAATAAAGCTTGTTCTAGAGAGTGTCTTGTTCATTTTGTGATTTAGTCTGGCTTAAAGAAGATATGCAATGGAAAGCAATTAACTTCTGCTATTTTTCTTCCTCTGGTAAAACTAATTCCTGTGTGTTTTGTTTGTATTTTATCTAGTCAGCTAGGGTTGATGATGGAGTACTGAAAAGATACAAACCAAAAGAGATTAAAGGCAATTCGGTACCATGCAATTTAAGGTAGGAAAGAGATCTGTACCAGTCAGCTGCAGTAAACCACGTGTATGGCATACGTACCATAGCAAACATTTTGCAAGGCTGTCCATTTTTGGCTTTCAAATATCTAAACAGCTGCACACACAAGCACACATACATACATAAAATGCCAACCAAGAATTTAGCTAGAACATTGTCACCAGTTTTTAATATAGTGTTGGTATGAATGGTTTCGTGTAAAAACTCTACAAAGTTTTTTATCCATAGTAACGTATTCAAAGATTAGTCTATTTTATTGGCTGGTTTTGTAACATAAAATACAATCTATCACCTTGGTGAGAACTTTTTTTAAGGATTTGTGGGGGACTTTTAAACTGGATTTGAAGTATTGTTTAGTTTATTTGGTATTTCTAATGATCTGAAGGCAGTTTTGTTTTTTCAAAGGAAAAAAAATAAGGTGGTTTGTTTTTTTCCTAATAATCTTGTACTGTGAATACTTACTTTGCCATTTCCAGACATTTCAACTGATATCTGGGACAGCTCACGTGGAAACAACAGTCTTATCTGTCTACCACTAAAATGGGTTCCACCTAAAATCTTAAAATGGAGAACAATATTTTTGTATCTTCTGAAGACATATAGATGAATGTGTTCACAAAATGCAAACACATTTTTCTTTCTTTTTGTAATTTTTCTGTTAGATCCATGAAGCAAAGGGTAACTTCGGTCTTGGCACTTCCTGGATTTTAGCGCAATACTTAGTATTTATTTACCTGTCTGTCACATGTAGTCATCACAGTTTCATATACCTCAAATTACTTGAAGCTAACAGTGATGGATGACAGAAACAGTGCTGAAGGTGAAATAATTTTTTTTGCATCAAAGCACCCTGCAGATACTGGTAAAAAGCCAGTCTGCATCTAAATTGCATTAAAAGGTGGGAGCTCTCTGTCACGCTGGCAATAAATTTTGTGCAATACAAATTGTGTTTATCCTAGGGCTAGGTGAAGGTTAAATGCCACTTGCTCATGATCTAAGTGTTATGCATTTAATGAACATTTTTGCTGTGTAAAGCATGAAGTTGAGTGAATTGTTTGGCATGCTGGTACTGCAGCGTCAGAAGGCCTGTCCTCCCGCTGCTTTTCTCCTTTACGCACCGCGGTGTGGCGATGCAGCGCGTTCAGGTCAGACAACCCAATTTTACCTCTCTAAAAGCCTTTTGCCATTTTCCATGGTGTATCTCGGTCTTGGGAATTAATTTAGAGAACCCGAGGAAATTGCCAGGGTAAATGATCAAAGAACGCGACGCTGTAAAAACCCGTCGGACAAGCTTGCTTAACACCTGCCTGAGCAGCACCCCTCCCACACCAAAAATTTTTAGGTGAAACAGGTGCTAGAATGTTTGCAGTAGATCTCTGTCGCTTAGCAGAAAACAAGACATCGCTCTTGCCAAGGCTCTCAGCAAATTCTGCCTGTTGCGCCGCTTACGGGCTCCAGTAACGGCAACCGCCGTCCGCTGTGCAGGAAGGGGTGGGACAGAGGAAGCGCTGCGGGCTTGCGCTCGGCGCCGCCAGCAGAGAACGCTTGCCACGTGAATGTTCGAACCAGTGGTGTCTTCCTGTAGCAGTTGTTTGTCATTGTTTCTGCAGAATTGATTTCCATGGAAAATATGAAGCTTGCAAAAGTTGAATTTGGAAAAATGTTGAAACAATTCAGCCAAAGCCGGTGAATTTTTGAATGAGAACAGTGCCTGTGTAGGGGATGTAATTCTGCCCCTTATGCTCTTACTCTTGCCTGGGCCTCCCAACAGGGCCCTTCAGCCCTTTTCACCGAGCCAAAGGGGAAGTGGCGTGAGAGCGGGCACCCTGCATGGACACAGAGCCTGACTGGGCACCTCCTGCGGAACAACTTGCGTGTGTCGAACTGATCAAATAGGCTCCCTTTCCTCCCCCTCCCCCCAGGCTTCCGCTGCCTGCCTGGCCGGAAAACACACTTTTTGCCCCAGATCTGCTCCGTCGAGCAGCTCCCCCTGCCCCTCAGGCCAAACCACGGCCGGCGGGGGCGGGGCCCGAGCGGCAGAGCCCCGGGGCGGGGGCGGGGCTGCCCGTGCCGCCGGCTCCCTGCCGCACGCGAGCTCCGCCCCCCTCTCGGTGACGCAACACGGCGCCGGCCAATCGGTGCTCGGGCAGCCGGAGGAAAAGTTGCGTGTGTTGACGCGTTGCCGTGACAACCCTGGGGCGCGGGAGCCGACGGCTGCCGCCGCCGCGGCCCGGTGCCCTGTGAGACCCCGAGGGCTCCGGCGGGAGGAAAAAGTAAAAAAAAAAAAAGAAAAGGGGGGGAGGGGGTTAGCTGAAATACACGGTGCGGGGCGGGGAACGCGTTCGCCTCATGTGCTGTTCAACTCTTCTCTTTCATAAAGGGCAAACCGAACCAAAAGGCCGCATCAGAGAAGCCCAGATCTTGTGGAAACTGGGAAGTTTTGAGCCACTTTTTGGAGCCAAGGTAACATTTAGGAAGACATTAGTTACACGGCGCCTTGCGGGGTCTCTTGAGCCTCAAACCTGAATAAGCCCGTGGAGTTCCTTAGGGCAGGACGGTGGAGGGGCAGTCGGGTGAGGAGGCACTGTGGCTTTCCTTCAGTCCTCAAGTCCGAGCAACTCTCCTGCCTAGCCAATAGGCATGGGCAGTTGGGATCCTCTGAGCCTGGATCCCAGTTTTTCTGCTGTTTGTATGGTGGTGTGCCTGGCCTGAACCTCAGTAAGCTAAGGATTAAATGCCCCAGTCCTGCGTCCTGTCCTCGTGCCATTGCAGCAGTGCCTGAAGCTGAAGTATCCGATGGCCGGGTTCCTCCAGAGCGCGGGGGCCCACTTACAAGTGGGTAAAAAGGTCAGTGAGCAAAGACTCGAGTGACTTTCTCCCATCAGATCAGCTAGCTGGTAACAAATGGGTGTGTAATAGTGCTTACTGCAAGGATAACGCATTTATTCTCTGGAATTCGTTTCCGCAGAGATTTGCCTGGCAAAAACAGTGTGTGAGTAAACACCATTTACCAGGTCAGATGTTCTGATTTCCTAATTCCCCACTCACTTTTCTTGGGAAGTGGATGAAGTTCATTTACGTGTGTGTTTTAAGGCGCAGGAGGTTGGAATTGGAATCATCGTGGAATCGTTCGGATACTGAAAGCTAGAAAAACTATTCTGTGTAGGAGATAACTTTACTTCGCCTCTATCACAGAGATTACCTCGTACAGTTCTATTCCCAGAAAATACGTGGTGCTCAACAGTGATGAGAAGGTTTACTATAAAAGCCAGATTGTTTTTTTTTACTTGGAAAGCACAAGTGAAACAGAAAATGTTCCTCTCATCTCCAAGTGGTTTATCTTAAAGCTGATGTTCACAAAATTTCTTTGTAAGATACCGTAGGTGAACTGACTGTTGATAGTATAAATTAACACCAAACATTTTTTAATTTAAATTTACTTTTCTATTTAATTAATTCCCTAGGACTTTGATCTACAACAGAATAGAATAGAATAGAATAGAATAGAATAGAATAGAATAGAAT
>VWZZ01008125.1:221615-279784 GCA_013399095.1 Psophia crepitans
CCCCTCCTTCTGCACTGACCTCGGTGTCTGCGGAGTTTCTTACATCTTCTCACTCCTCTCTCTGGCTGCAAAGCTCCCTCACTTTTTTTTTTTCTTCTTAACTTTGTTACCCCAGAGGCACTACCACTGTTGCTGATGGGCTTGGCCTTGACCAGCAGCAGGTCCATCTTGGAGCCGGCTGGCATTGGCTCTGTCAGACACAGGGGAAGCTTCTAGCAGCTTCTTGCAGAAGCCGCCACCCCTGTGGCTGCCCCGCTACCAAAACCTTGCCACGCAAACCCACAACACACGGGTCCCCATTCCCTCTTCAGGACAAGAAGGTAAGAGATGTACTGAGTTGTTTGCCCTTTTGTTGTTCTGTTCTATTTTGGGTAAAGTGGAGCGCTCAGCTTGACGCTGAAGTAGCCATAGTATTTCACTTGCTTTTAATTAAATTGAACTCTTTCATTAGTTGCAACTGCCCTGTCACTGCATTTCATGAAATTGTTTCTTAAGTATTGTACCTAGTGGAACAGCAAAGGAGAGGAATGTTTTCCAACAGCTATATGCAATGATCAGCTGTACCTTTCCACTTTATTAAACAACATGTTGCAACATTTTGAAAAGGAAAAAGCAGTAAGACATTTTTATGGTTTTAGAAGAAATGTTAAATCCCAGTCCTGATTTACTTCCACACCTTTATCACTGAACTTGAGAAAAGATTGTTTTAATTGCTCAGATGTGCCCTTATTTCACACTGAATTTATAGGAAGTTTCCAAATAATAACAGTCAATTTGGCGGGAATAAATGTAGACCAAATGGTGTAATCCCCACAAGGAAGCATAATTCTCTTATGAAGTATTTACAATAGCAAGCTTGGAAATCCCACAATAGGTTATATTTTTAATAGGTTGTTTACAGCATCTTTTATTGACTGATTTATTCTCAATCATAACAGATTTAATCACCTAACATTCTTCATGTGGCCAGCAGTTCAATGTCCACTATTGCTTTAAGAGTCCTCTCAGGTAGCAGAAAGTATCATTCTGACATAAATCAATAAATAGGACATTAATAGGACCTTGCAAAGTTCAGAAGTTCCCTGAAATGTAGCTGAACTTTCTGAATCTCCCTTCCTGTGACCCTCCAATAACCCTTATCTCCCCTGCCTTCATGACTCTTTAATGTTTCCCTGGCTCTTCATTCCCTTCATCCTCCTAAAGAGCTTGGCTACTTCCCAACTTGGATTCATCCAACAGGCCACCCTCCTTGGAAACTCTCCCAGTCTTTAAAAGGGCCTTACAGTAGAGTAGCCTCATTGCTAGTTTGCAGATTTAGATTTCACATAGTGCTGAACCACTCACTTAACTGAATCACATGCACAACCAGGTCAAAACTGACAAACTCCTACAGTGGCAAGTTGTGGTAGAAAGTCATCAGCCATCTGTAAAGTTAAGATCAGAAAATTTAGGTAGTATTAAAGAAAAACAAGGGAAAGGCTTTGGGACTTGTTGTACAAATAGCTTTTGTAATACTTTCCACACAGTGAAGTTTTTTGCATTAGGGAAACATTGCTGGTGAAAGCAAAAATTATTTCTTTAAAATAGGATAACACCACTTTGAAGCCAGCTAGTTGCCCAAATATTGTCCAAACTGCTTGTAACCGTTGTCTCTTTGTTAGTTTGTAGTGTGCTTTTCCACTGGCTATTTCACAATTATACATTGCGTAGGAGTCAGACAAAAAAAAAGGGGGGGGGGGGATTATATCTGAAACAAAAATTCCAGTGCTACAGCTTTGTGTGTTCTTACAAGTACATTATACACTTACCTGACAGCTTCAAACATGAGAAGGTGCTAGAGTCTTGTCCTTTACTATATTTTTCCACAGTCTGCAGTTATCTAATATTTGTAGGAGTTGTTAACTTTGAGTGCTAAGTATAATGTCCCTCAAGAATTTTATTTTTAAGAGCTAACTGCAACGTACTTGTTCACAGAAATTTGTTCCAGTACAAATCACAGATTGGCTCTGACGGTCTTCACATCTTCCAATTTGCATACAAACAAATCTGAGCTTCACAGGAGATTTTGTAAAATCAAAAAGTGTCACAAGTGTCCCTGGTATATGCAACTTTGTGAATATTTAAGCAAACAGTGTGAATGCAGCAATCTAAACATCTTTGTGTGCCTGGCAAGAGGATGACTTATCGTGTGAACTTGGTGACAACTTGGTTTTTCACTGTTGTTCATGTCCTTAAGGTATCCACTAGGATATTTATGAGAGACCAGAATAACATCAGTGCTTCTCAGTGACACAGGCAAAGTTTAAGGCTGTCATCTCAAGTGTAATGACAAAACTGTGTCTTCACCCCTGGGTGTAGTAAAACTCAGCCCCTGAGTTCTGAGGTGGGAGTGATAAGGGTGAAAAGGCTGTTGAGTGGGAGCAGAGTCTCCTATGGTGACATGACAAAAAAGCAGACGCAGGCTGGTTGGTGGCAGCAGAGAAAGTGACCTGTGATGGTTCAGTAGGATCTCTGCGTAGGTAAGTTGGGGAGTTAGGAACTCCCTAAAAGTTTGGAAGGGTTGAGATAAGTTTAGAATATTTGGTAAGGGCAACGTGACTCTAAAGTCAAAGGAAGAGCTGCCGTCCCTAGAGCAGTCTCCGTTACACTCTGACCGTATCCTTGGTAGCGAAGTAAGCACAGTCAGCTGCTTCTTCTGTTATGGACAGACAACGGTGACCTTGCTGTCCTTGGCTGTCACATGTCTATGCAACCTCTTGCTTGTTTATGACTAAAGATGTACTGCTAGTTATTTTATATTCTTGCAGTAAAACAGTAGCCTCTACTGTAATATGCTTACAGCCTGAATTTTGTTTTCTGATCCTCAGAGGACCAGCGCAAAAGATTGTATCTGAGAAATGAACGTTTATGTGATACAACACAAAGTTTTCTGTGTACAGGGATAGACTGCAAATTGAAAAAATGAAATATGTTTAGTACTGTCTTCTTGAGATGGAACAGACACAGCACTGTTAGCTTCTTCTCATATAGCATGGGCTTTAGCCCCCAAAGCATCTTATTGATAAAATTAATTTTATTAATATCTGTCCTGTAGTGAGAGTATCAGTGCTGGTCAGAGAATTTGAGATGCCACTTCGCAAGTGCTGAGTAAAAGGGCCTAATAATTTCCTTCAGCCTACTGGGAACGTTTTCCTTGCTGACTGCCTGTTTGGAGACTGGACGTTATTTTACCTCTCTGCTCAGGGACTTAAATTAATTTCTTTTAAGACAGGGAAATTATGTTTAACCAGCAACATAAATGGCTTAGAAATTAAAAGTCTGTGTCAGAAATACCAGAAAATAAAGCACATTGATTATACTCAAAACCACATGTATTTCAGCAGCTTCAGTTTGTGCAAATGCATCTTCTTTCATGTCCTTCATGACTTTACACCCTCTGAGGCTAGAATTCCAGATTTACATGGTTCAGCTGGTCATTAGGGGTCAGATATATTTGATGTTATTTGTCTGCTATTTAAAAATATGACAGAACATTAAGGTAAACTGATCCTTGTGATAAGCCATTAGTTGGTAACCTTTATAAAAGAGATGGAGTTTATTAATATATAATGATTTAATTTGTTTCAGGATCATGTAAAACCAAAAGGCAAACCGCAACCACAGAGAAACCCTCTTTCCCTACTGGAACGATCATTAGGTGCAGTTTTCCAGCTTTCAAGTCCCTAGTATATTCCAGCTCATGAAACTGAATTAAGAAGATGGAGCATCATACTGAATAACAGACTTTTCCAAGCGCTTTATTTGTAGGAGAGAGAAAAGTTTCTTGAAATGTACCCTTCATGGAAACAAATGTGAAGGAAAAGCATGTGAACAGAACCTGTAACACTGTGCCAAGTGCTGGAGAGACCCCTGCTAGTGTCAACAACATCTTGCCTTTAGAGCAGATTTCACAATCGAACGTGTCAGATCTTCCCAGAATTTTGCCTGAAGTAGTAGATCTAGAAGCTGGACCCCAGAAAAGGCGACCAGGCACTGCAATAATATCAAAACAGTCAGATTCTTCAAACATGTCTCGGAAGCCACTGAATCGGCCCATCATCCCACCAAGAAGACCTTGCTTCAGGGTATGCTATATCTGTGGCAGAGAATTTGGGTCACAGTCTATTTCTATACATGAACCCCAGTGCCTAGAGAAGTGGCGAATTGAAAACAGTCAGCTGCCGAGGCACCTGAGAAGAGCAGAGCCCAGGAAACCTGAGGTCCTTACAGGAGGTTCCTGTATGCTTACAGCCGAAAATGAGGCAGCTCATCGTAGCTTCAAAGCCCAGCTCCTGCCCTGTGGCAGCTGTGGCCGAACCTTCCTTCCTGACTCCCTCATTGTGCACCAAAGGAGCTGCAGAGGAGGCGGCAGCAGTGTGGGGCTGTCACGCTGTAGCCGCCAAAAATCTAGTAAAGGCCCGAGCTCTGGGTCTGGCTTAGCAAGTGAAGATCCATCTAAGACCTGTCAAGAAGCGAGCAGGGCTGCATCAGCCGTATCAGACAAGGTAAATTAGTAAGCACGTGCTGTGTGAAAGGGTGTGGATGCATTTTGATGCCAGGCACTCCAGGGGAGGCAGGGTTCCCGTCAAATTTAAAATCATTTTCCTTCAGAAGGATCTTCTGACTCTGTGCAAATGTTTGTCTGCTGAATAAAGGAAAGGGGAATACTGTGTGCATAAGGGAAACTACTTATTCCTATTTCTTTTGCTTTTCCTGTTGAAAAGGAATAGTTGGGTTGTCATACTTTGTGGTCCTGTGAGAGTTATGCCCCCAAAAGGGACCGTTGTGTGCTGTAGTTCCCTAGCAGGTTCTGTTGAGCATCTTAGGCAAGCTTTGATATTTGTATGTTTTAGCAGGTATTAGGTATTTTTATTTAGTTAACATGAAATACAATGTTTTGTTATCCTGCAAGCACTCCAGTGATTTTCATTTTGTGCTATTACTCTTAACCTTGGCATGGAACACAAATTTACTGAGGACTGCATGTTCAAAGGCAGCAACTCAGAGTATAACAACAACAAAATAATAAGAGTGCACATTTATTTCCACTGAATTTGAGTCAAGATCCAAGAGTAAAGAAGCTGATTCACATTATCCAAAAGTTACACAAAGTTTTGGAAAATGGCATTTTTTTTCTACATTTGTTTCTGCACAAGCTGTCTTTTGGCCAGAGTTTTGTAAAAAGATAGATGTCTAAATTTAAGCCCAGTGTCTAAAATAAAAGGCTTTTTTTTTTTTTTTCTCCCATTGGGTGTTGGATTCCTGACTGCCTACATTACTTTTGAAAATGGGACTTTGCATTCCGTTGGTGACTGAGAAAGCTATGCGATGCAGAGCATTTCTAAAAATGTTTTAAAAGTCAAAGCATGCTGTATTTTAGTTTTCCAGCCACTGAATAAAACGGAGATGATAGATTACCTTAACAAACATGAGAATAAAGACACTGTGAGGCATTTTTATATTACAGAATTTGAGGCCACTAATTGGTTGATATTGATGAATTAGGTCCATTCCTCAGGTCTTTTATCAGCAAATTTCAAATAACACACAAACAGTTCGAAGTGCTGCACAGGCGCATCTATAGTTATAGGAATAAGATGTTTTTGTGTTACACTATGTTGTACCATTTACCAAAGAACTGGCATTGCTGTAAAGGTGGCTGTTCAATGAAAGGCATCAACATCAAGCAGAGATATTTGTCCATCACACATAATTCTGTATATTTTTTTTAAAAAAGGGGATGGGGAGATGTGTCCATACTTAAAATGTAATTTTAAAAAGTTTAGAGAGTGGTTTGGCATCGAGAATGACTCTAAAAATGTCATCTTGCACAACATATCTGCTCCCTGTGTGGATTCAGTCACATCTGCTGACTTGTTGAACAACAAAATTATTATCACTTTTCACTTCTGTGAGCTCTGCAGAGCCAGAATAAAATGTGTTCAGATTGGTTCTTCCTTCTGTATGAACAACAGGTTTCCTCATTTACTTCCAAGCAGTTACAGTTCATCAGTTCCAGCAGAACTAATGAGGCTGTACAGCTTGCAGTTTGTAATTGACTCTGAAGGACTTTGTTATTAACCATGACTTTCAGGAAGAGAGGCTGGATTTTACCTCTCTGAAGTCCTTTATTTTATTATTTTTAGAGCTGTACCTTTGTACAGAATTGTGCATTAAAGGCAGAGATAGGAATGGAAAGAGTGAAATAAATATCCTGTGATCCCAGGGGCTGTGCAGTACTGGCAGACTGCTCCTGAGAAGTGGTCAAAGGAAGCCTCTTTTCCATAGGTTTAAATTCTCTGTGTGAGGATCTCCACTTCTAGTTGAAAGTTTTGAAAGATCCACACATTGAAGGATGTTGAGAAGCATTAGGCTCACAGAAGGACTGCAGATTGACTATGAACAGGGACAAGGTCTGGGTCTCCTCTACAGTGTTCATCCTTTTCCAGCAAATGATTTTAATTTTGCTCACCTTATCAGCTACTCAGCTGCTCATTAATTCTGTTAAAAAATACCAGCAGTGCAATGAAATAGCCATCTGCTTTGATCCTGTCAGCAAAGTGTTTGGGACAATCCATGTCTCAACAGGTCTACTCACTGTGACCATAAATTATTTAAGTACCTCTTTAAAGTCCTGATTCAGCGAAACATCAGAAGGAAGGAATAACTGAAAAATCCCAACTTTTAGTTAATGTATTTAAGAACTGTAATGTTATTGTCAAGTTAATTTATGCAATGAAAGAAGTCCTAAATTAAAAAGCTGGATTTTCCTCATTTTAAACATAAGTTCTGACTGATTTGATGGTACACTATGTGATGGGTATTTTAACTTTACAACTGCAAGCACTCTTTCTTGCATGCCTCCCTTCTGAAGCTCTCTCTCCCTTACCAAGTGCAGGACCAGCTAGACCCATGTCATTACTGACAAACACTTCCTTAGTCTGCATTAAATGCTTTTAGAGCTGGAGTCTCCACAGCCTCCGTATGCCATGTCTTCCACTAGCTGTCCTTGCTCTCAGAGTGCATGAACACATCTGAGTTGAGGGAAAGTGAAGGGAAGTGTCGATCTGCCGGAGGGTAGGATGGCTCTGCAGAGGGACCTGGACAGGTTGGATCACTGGGCAGAGGCCAACGGGATGAGGTTCAATGTGGCAAAGTGCCGGGTCCTGCACTTTGGCCACAACAACCCCAGGCAGCGCTACAGGCTGGGGGCGGGGTGGCTGGAAAGCTGTGGGGAGGAAAAGGACCTGGGGGTGTTGGTTGACGCTCGCCTGGACGTGAGCCGACAGTGTGCCCAGGTGGCCAAGGAGGCCACCGGCATCCTGGCCTGTATCAGGAATACCGTAGCCATCAGGAGCAGGGAGGTGATCGTCCCCCTGTACTCAGCGCTGGTGAGGCCGCACCTCGAGTGCTGTGTCCAGTTTTGGGCCCCTCACCACAAGAAAGACATCCTGGAGTGTGTCCAGAGAAGGGCAACGAAGCTGGTGGAGGGGCTGGAGCACAGGTCTTATGAGGAGCTTCTGAGGGAACTGGGACTGTTTAGTCTGGAGAAGAGGAGGCTGAGGGGAGACCTTATTGCCCTCTACAACTACCTGAAAGGAAGTTGTGGTGAGCTGGGGGTTGGCCTCTTCTCACAGATAACTAGTGACAGGACAAGGGGGAACGGCTGCAAGTTGTGCCAGGGGAGGTTTAGGTTGGAGATTAGGAGAAATTTCTTCTTGGAAAGAGTGGTCGGGCATTGGAACGGGTTGCCCAGGGAGGAGGTGGAGTCACCGTCCCTGGGTGTGTTTAAAGGAAGGTTGGATGGGGTACTTAGGGACGTGGTTTAGTGGGTAATAGGTGGTGGGAGGACGGTTGGACTAGATGATCCTTGAGCTTTCTTCCAACCTTAATCATTCTATGAGTTAATCATGTCTGTCTGTGTAAAGCAAACAACAGACTTAAGAGCCTATCAAGGATCACATCAGCTCAGAAATTCTGTTTTGAATTCTGCTGTGATAACTCAGACAATGAAACTGATGTCTGGAACTACTGAAACTCAGACTTGCACTGGAGCAAAGTGTGTTCTTTATTCTTTCATAGGCCAAAATGTCTGCCACATGTAAGTGAGCATTAACGGCTTGCTGTGGGTATATGTTATAGTTTTTTGACAACAGATAACACTGATCCTAAAATCCTATCAGATGCATCACTAGCATCTGGTGCTGCCATCTGCTGTTTTCTTCTTATCGAGTTAGCTACCTACAAATGAGATTTCAGTGATCTTCCTTTACTGTATTGTAATGCATTTTAACACAGCATAAGTCTTGAAAACTTGTGTAACCAGTAAACGTTGATGTTGTATCTTGCTTTATCATGAAGTCGTCTAGTCACTTGGTAAAATGAAAACTCCTTTAGATGCTGTGTAATTCTAATCACAGAACGGTGGGGGTTGGAAGGACCCTGTGGAGATCATCTAGTCCAACCCTCCACTGAAGGTGCAAAGTCAACGATAAACTTTGTTTGCCTAAGTTGCAGCGGTTTTGAACACGTTCTTAGGAGAATACTGACAAATATATTTGCAAATATTGAAAGTTATATGAGAATGAAACTTCACTTGGGAATGATGGAGCTTCCTGCCTTTCTGCTTTTATGCTAATGCCATGTACATCACATGAATACGTCAGTATTCATTTTAAAAGATAGCACATCAGGACTATAATGGGGTACTCTACTGCTTCCAGTGGAGTAAAATCTTTAATTACCTACATCATCTAGCAGAATTACCTTTCCATTCAAGGAAATTTTGTACACAGGCTTATGACCAATCGTAACATTAGTCTGCTGTTGTGTTGGGGCAGTGTCTGAAAGCACTCTAGAAGGCTGTGAAATACACCATTGGGTGGTCATGAGAGCCACACAACAACTAGTCCCTGACCCGTATGTCTCTTACTTTCCAGAGAGGAATGTGTGGGAACAGCTGCTTTTGTAAAACACGACGCTCTTGCTAGGTATTGTACCAATCGTTTCCTGAACCTCTGTTCCTTGGGCGATTCAAGGCTATGACAAGAGTCCTGGCCTAGAACAGGTGGCCTCCCTTCCTCCCATTGAAATACATGGATAATTAAACAAATAAAAAAGGCAGGGGTGTGTGCAGTCCTGAATGATAAATATTTATGGAGGGGAGTTTGGGAGTCAGTCTTATTGGGTATACTTAAGAAGAAATTAAAAGCTTTGTGCAGCATGGGAGGATTTGACCTCATATAACACGCTAACAGCAGCCTGGGGCTAACCTCAAGTAATGTCAGGTCTATTGAAAATACATAGTTGTGTAGCTCGTTGAGCTAAATAACTTTATTCATGGTCATGCAGACATACTTAGCAGTCTTGGAGAAAAACGAAAATATTGAGACACCAGAGGAAAACCTAACTGCACTGTTAGGTATTTGTAGGTATTTTTATAACACATATCCTCAGGAACAGACCTTCCCTACAACCGTTTTGAAAAGTTAAAAACAAAGCAGCAAGGAGACAACCTAGCCACTGGCCTGTGAGTAGTTTGGGTTGGAAAATTGTGGTGATTCCAAAAATAGTTTAGTTTCAAACTGCAGGCCTCCAGATGTGACATTTGGGATAGACACACTCTGAAGAGAAAAAAAAAAAAGGATAAATATCATCAGCTGTAGAAATTCCAAAGAAAGCTTAGCATACCTCGGATTCCACTGTTAAGCACCAAAAGAGCTGTTACTACCAGTTGTAAGGATATTCTCCTTCAGGTTCTATTTTCCAGCTTTTTAATGTGTATATTTACAGAGAAGGATTTGTATATGTAATTTAATGTGTGGTGATGGTTCAAATTCACTACATTCCTGGAAAAAATATTCCATTCTTAGAGTGATCTGATTCCTTTTAATGAATACTGCTGTCTTCCATTGTTTCTGTACAGTTTTTAATGCTGGAAGCTACAAAACACAGACATTTCTACTTGAACCGATTTCTTAAACTTTTTCTTTTTTTTTTCTTACCAAATAGGATTTAGTGATGAATCAGTCCTAATTGATCACTTTGGAAAACAGAATACTCTTATTTAGCTGTAGGCCTGGTTTTGCTCAGTCAGAACAGAAACCCCACCTATAAATGCTCTGTCAGGATCTGGAGAGATCACAGTACTGCGCATTCAGGCTTTAGGTTAACAAAAAGACCATCTCAGAACTGTGGGAGTGTATCCAGACTGCGCTGGATGCAGATCACTAACTTTTGTCTTGCAGGTCTCTGGCAGCTGTTCAGTAATAGGACATTACAGCTACTTTAGAACAAGTGTAACGGATTTGAACAAAGCAGTCAGAGATAAAAGGCGATCTCCACTCACTAGGGAAAGATTTCTAAGATAAAAGATTATTTGCTTTTAACAACTATATCTCTGTGCGTCAGTTAAATTTATTGGGAGTATTTAATTTTTAAGTGATTTTTCACCTGTCTCATATCAGGACTTTAAGGTTCCTCGAAGTGGTACATTTGGTTTTATTATACTGCCCCATATGGTGGAAATGATTGTGACAGTGCAGGCTGAGTAAGCTTGATTTCCATTTGTACTAGGATTCCTTTTTCCCATTCTGGTAGCGTATAAAGTCTTCCTACAAACTGAACGTAAATCAAATTGCTCTTCCCTAATTTTCAGCTAATAAGTAACCTATTTGACTGCATGGCAGGAATGTAGCTAATGAAAACGAGAGAGGAAGATGTGTTGCCAGTGTTTTCACACCTAGCATTTTTTAGGAAACCATTTGTAAAATGCTGTGAGCATACCTGTAACAAGCATGCACACCAAAATGAGTCCCTGGACATCAAGAATTTATACTGTAATATCTTCATCTAAAGCTCTCCAGAGTCCACAAAGCAATATACACTGCCTTCAGAAAACTCGGCATCTGGACCCAGAGTCTTATCGCCGCATCAGACAATGTCTAGCGCAAGAGGTCAAGTAAGAAAGTAGGCAAAAATTGATAATGAAAAATTAGAGAGCATTCTTAAAACAGCTGTTATTATATTCAGCTATGAATAGGAAGAGAAGGTTTTTTATATATATATATCTGTATTAAAAAAATACCTTGTTATCAAAGGTGGCTAAGGAAATTCCATTTGAAAGTTAAGAGGACGAAAATGTCCTTGGAAAGACTTTCTTTGGGTAAGTTATATTTCAATTCACTGTGAGAACTTTCCAGATGAAGTCCAACTTTTCCCAGCAAAAATACACTTTGCAGAGTAGTATTTCTTCGTGTAATTGAGTTTACATGCGTGATACAGGAAAGAAAGCTTATGCAGATTGTTCACTAATGACATTTTCAGACTGCAGCATAAATGCGAGTAGAGCTGCCCAGAATTTCTTGAATACATTGATGGGCTGACAGAGAGTCAGAAATACTGGAACAGGTTATGCTTTGTCTTACACAGCAGCAGAGGGAAAGAATGAAAACCCCACCTCTCTTGTTTGAGTGAGAAAGGCTTCCTGTGTTTGGTCTTGGCATGGCTGTCCCACTACCTTTGGGAGGGCAGGGAACTGTTCATCTCTTACTGGTATTTGCAGTCAGGAGTGCAGGAAGTGCTGGCAGTTGTGAGACACATCAGCGTGCCTCAGAGCCATCCCTGCAGTACATTTTTATGCTGCTCCTGGAGCAGGGCTGGTAGTGACACCACGCCTAGCCCAAGACGTGCCTAAGGACACAGCCGAGTCCATAATCTGAAATGCCACTGTAATTATATATTTTTCAAGCTTAGAATATGTATTTGTGGGGTTTGGGTTGAGGGAATTTTTTCCTTCCGTTCAGCTGTTTTTCTCTGCAAACAAAAGCAGATCTGCAGTGCAGAAACAATGACTTGCTTAGAGTCCAGTTCTGCCCCCACTGCAATCACTGCAAAGTTCACACTGAGGCCTTTGGGATAAACAAGCAACAGTTTTTTCTTTTGCCTGCCCTCCCCACACCCCCCCCACCCCAATCCTGAAATATCCTGGATCGGTTCCTTCAAGGCCAAGAATTCCACCATCTGCCTGATCTGTGGCAGAAGTAATGCAGAGTTAGCGACCAGAATCACAAGCTTGAGACAACTGCTCTCACTGTCCAACTTCAGAGAGATGCTAAGGCTGGACATAGTGCTTTAACTGTGTTCTACCTGGACATGGGGTCTTTCTGCTACTGCACTAGACATCAGCAGTGCAGCTGAGGAAGCTCGTGTTGCTGCTTTCCGTGTTACTTCTGTTTGGTTGATAAAAAAACGGCTTCAACATTTAAGATGAACACTGTGCTGCAGTAACCTGATCAAGCAGAGGAGCTGCTTCTGCACAAGAAGGTTAGACATTTCCATGAGCTTGATGGTTTGAAAAATAAAAAAGCTAAAACCTACATAGCTAAGTATTAATTACATAACAGACATTAATTTTCAGCCCAGTATCTGCAGAAGGACCCTACGTGTTCCAAGTGGCCAATGGAGCAGTATCTCTTACAAGCTTCAAGACTGAATCCCGACAAAACAGAAGTTATAGAAATAGTTACACTGATTTCACAGATATGCATCAGTTTCTTAATCTACATGATTGCTTTCATCCCAAGTAGCTCTGATTCAAAATTAATGTTTAAAACAATATTTTTTCTTTTTCACAATTGTTATGAGCAGGCACAAGTGATAAGACGTCCACCAGCAGTGCTTTGTTACATATGTGGCCGTGAGTATGGAACGAAATCTATTAGCATCCATGAGCCACAATGCCTGAAAAAATGGCACCAGGAGAATGACATGCTACCCAAGCACTTGAGAAGGCCAGAGCCCAAAAAGCCTGAAGTCAGTTCCATACAAGGTAAGCTACAGACCAAACGAAGAAATGGGATGAAGAAAGTGGGAGGAAGAAAAAAAAAAAAAGAATTTCAAGGAATAGCTTAGCTCTCCATTTTACTATGAAGGGGAGGGAGGCTGTTAAGTATTCCATTATTATTTTGTGCTGCATGTATGAAAAGTAAGAGTAATCGTTGCCTGGTAGGACATGCCTACTGGGACAGTCCTCTTTATGTGTCAGTATGCTCTGAATCAAAACACAAACAGATTAGCAACCTGTTTCACAGCTACATCACTACCTTTTGACTACTTTCAATGCTGTAGAAAGGCGTATTTTAAGATGAGGAAAAGCATCCAAGAATAATGTGCAGACTTGACACATACAGTCATTAAAATAAAATACCCGCCAGGCAGCATAGGAATAGATACTTCAGCCAGGTGTTGCACCTATAGAATGGCTTATAAAAAAGCCTGACATTAGCACTTAGCAATGGTAAACAGTGAGAAGCCCCAAAACTAACAGTTCTGTGGTAAAGTAAGAAATACAATACTAGAGGCATGATGACTGATAGACAATAAAGTAGTTCTAAAACCTTCCTATAACATGCATTGCAGTTTCAGGGTTTTACTAAAATATATTTATAGATAAAAATGCGTCTTCTACAATAAGCATCAAGTGGATGTTATTGTTCCCTTTTTATTTACAACCTTAGAAGCTTTCTTTTTA
This sequence comes from Psophia crepitans, assembly GCA_013399095.1. NCBI lineage: Eukaryota > Metazoa > Chordata > Aves > Gruiformes > Psophiidae > Psophia > Psophia crepitans. The sequence continues at coordinate 235,186 of VWZZ01008125.1, forward strand.
AGACATTACAATATAAAGGCAGTGGGGAAAAAACATGTGCAGTATAAATCAAACATTTTATTTCTGCCAGGACATATGAGTTCTGTTTTGTAGGATCCCACTTCTCCAAATCAATGAAAAATGATGATCCCCAGCACCCAACAGAGCTGGACTCCCATATGTATCCCAGGGGTATGTGCTCACTGTAGGACCAAAAGGAAATCTTATCTGTGCTTTGCCTGGAATCTGCTCCCACGTCTTCCCCATTCCCACGTAAAGTTATTTTACCATTTCAGCTGGATGCTTTCCCTGGCCCTGCCAGCTGGTCTGAGCTACTTTGGGCCAAGTTTGGACCACTTACTCACAGGCAGTTAATTCACCCACTTTTTTTTTATATTCCCCATAATTTCCCGCAACTTCCCCTAGTGTCTGGAAAAGTAGACAAATTCTCCTACAACTCACTGTGAAAGAGTCATACACTAGATCAGTTTACAGCAGTACAAAGAAATGTGTCCCCAGAAGACACACACAGAAGAGAGCAGGGTCAGTAAGAACACTAACCAGCTGTTCAAAATAATAATAATCGCAGCTCAAGTAATAGCAAATCAGGACTTGGTTAACAGATGCCAAGCAGCAGAGTTGAATCTGCAGTAAAAGATAGGCTCAAAAGACATTTTTATTGTAGTTAACAACAAAAAAAGCTCTTTCTGTTCTTAAGCTTTTTTTAATTACTGCATGTTGTGTGGTAAAAAAGATGGAGAAAATGAGAATTCCATCTGAAAGAGAAGGATGTGAAAGAACAAATCAGGTTATTTTGAAATGCACTATTCTTGTTTTGAGGGAGTGGAAGCAGAAAGACAACCACTCTTTGAGAGAACAATCCAGCAGAAGGGTCCCAGATATGAATCAGAGAATTGTCTCGTTTATGCAGTGAGTCATATCAGGCGCCACACATCTCCTATGAGGTGTTGTGTGCCCACGGTTCCCCAGGGGGCACTGACCTGCTTCCAGCATCTGGCCCTAAATGCCTGCTGATCCAAGTCTGATCAGTTTTGTAGCTTGAGCTAAATTTGTTGTTCCCCCTGCAGTTGCCTCATGCTCCTGGCCTTGAGAAAATAATCTCAGTGTTGTTCTTTTTCTGTAAGACTTACTCTCGATCATCTGGTAAATGCTATAACTGACCTTGAGACCACATACACGTACTGAATGTCTCACAGTTTCTCACCTTAGGGAGGAGGGGTTACGCCTGTTGTTGAATGGAACAGGCAATGTTCAAAAAAAGCTCAGAAATATTAACTGCTTACATAAAACTTTTTATAACTTGCATAAATCTTTTTCTGAAAACTCAAGTGTCACAGGAAGACAACCGCTGCCCTGATTACACAGTGTTTTGTTTGTGGAATGCCTAACACATGCCTGCAAGGAGAAAGTCATCTCTCTTTCTCTCTTTTTTTTTTTTTTAATATTCAATAAACTTTCCAAAGTACAGAAAATACACATTCATTTCCTGCAAGCAAAGGGGATATTTGTCTCAGCCAAGAAAAGAAACACTACTTGGTTGCTCTTCTAACAAAAAGAACATTAGGAACAGGCATATTAAGAGATCTAAGGCTTATTGTGGTTATGTGAACCATTGGATATGAATCATATTAAAACTGTATGGGCCTTTAATGAAGAGCTCTGTCATGTGCCAGTGACAGAAACCATGGAATATTTTTAAATGCACAAATCCTTTTCTTTTAAAAATTGTTGCTGTTAACAGTTCAAATACAAAACCAGTTCTTCTAGTCTTTTTCTGTACTGTCATACTTTTTGAGAAGGGCAAAGAAAATACATCTTCAAATCAAGACATGTAGATTTTTTTTTTATGCATTCACTTTAAATGAAAACTCTGAAGATCTAAATCCAGGTATTAAGCAACCTACCTGGCCTTTTTTGGAAATCAGTTTGAAACAACACTATGTAAAAGTTCATTTCAAGATGGAAGTAAACAAGATTTTTTTTTTACACTCAAATAAAACCTTGAAAATACATCTGAAGTGAGTGTTTGGAGAATACTCCTGAGCTTTCAGGCCAGTCACTCTTCCTGCAGTGGAAAATAACTCAGGGTAAGACTGGGGTAGTGTTTCGATGACAATAGATGCATCAGTGCGATGACCTCACTGAAAGTTGTGGCTTAAAAGAACAGTGGGTCTGTCTGTAGGGGTTTAGGCTTACCTAAGTTTTACTACACTTGGCAAAACTTCCATAGACTTCAACAGGAACAAAACTGGACTCCATATTCACAGCAGTACAAAGAGCATATTCTCAAGTATGATACGCTCCCACCCATTGCCATGGTCAGATAACACGTGGTCGTTAAACAGAACTTGAAGTAAAGCCAAAAAGTGAAAATTGCTGATAATAGTATGTATGCAAAGATGTTAATAATTAGCTGAGAATGCATATCATAACACACAGCATGATGTTTTCTCTGTACTCTCATACAATACGAAAGGATTCAGTTTGAAGTTAATTTAATTCAACCCCTGGGACAAAAAGCAGAGACTTTTTTATATATTTTTTACTCTTTTACTTCTTTTCTTTCTTTTTCATTTTCAAAAGCAATATGGTTTGGTTAAACTGAAAGGCTCAGTCAACAGGTATTTCCTGAAAATATTTTCCATGAAGAGTTGAATGTGGGTCTCCAGAATGAAAGCTGATACTTTTTTTTTTTTTTTAATTTTCCAGCCAAAGGTTTCTATGATCTTGATTTTTTAAATGAGGCTGCCTGGATCAGCGCCCAGAACCAGCTAGTTCCATGTGATATTTGTGGGCGTACTTTTCTTCCAGACAGACTGATCGTCCACCAGAAGTCCTGTAAACCGAAGCCTGCAACGTGAAGTGGGTCTAACATACATTCATATATATGCATGCATGCTCACCCACCCCCCACGTGTGTGTGTGGAGGGGGGAGGGTGGTGGTGTATGCAGGAGTACACACACATGCATCCATACCTTTCACCCAAACTATAGGAGAAATAAAATTCGGTTGGAGAGACATGAGCACCAAAACTGCAGTGTGTCCACATGATCCAAAAGCCTCCAGACTAAAATTGTAGTGTAAGGTCAAATATTGTGATTTTTTAGCCCAGCAGTAGCAAAAATGACTCCTAATTTCTGCCAGTCAGATAGTGCCACCTTGAAGCCACAGTTTGAGATGGACAGCATACAAGAGAGATGTTAACTATCATCTTCCTTCTCCTGATCCTGTGCTTTTTTTGGTGCAAGAGGACCCAAGTGGAGAATCCTGCCGGGTTGCTTTCTGAATTGCCTTGCTGTCTTCATCTCTGCTAGTCAAACTCAGGATGTTCTTCAGCCCCACTCCTTTCACAGCCTTTCAGATTTAGCTATCTGGACCTCTGAAAGAAGTTGTGTCTTCTGCATGCATTTCCAATTTTACATTGCATGTTTGGATTTTTGTATTCAGCGAAGGACAGAAAGAAATGAGCCACAGCTGTTAGAGGTCTTTCATTGCAGAGATGCCCAAAAGAGTATCCCACAAAGATCCAACCTGTGGTCTTGTTTTACAACAGACCTGTGAGACTGGGAGAGGTGGTATAATGTCAGGAGCTCCCTTGTCCTCAGGGACATTTTGCTACATGTCACTTTCTCTGTGAATTATATTCACCTACTGTTTCAGAAACTGAAGCTTCAGACAACTTTTAGGAAAAAAGAGTTTCAATGAGGAGTAACTCATTGACTGGAAGCAAAGCCACAGTGATGTTGATCAGGAAAATTAATTTTTTGAAAATTTTGTTTCCCTTCTATTGAAGACTTGCCTAGTTAGTGTAAGGACCTCCAGCTGAACTTGACTAACCAGAGAAATCAAGTAACTCCTTTGGATTTTTTGCTTTTGGGTTTGTTTTGTTTTTTTGTGTCCTTGTTCATCTTCGTCGCAAGACTATTTATTGACTCCCACTCAAAGGCTGGGTCCATGGAGCGCTCCAGTGTTCACACCTTTGTGGGACAGTGCAGCTCATGAAGCCCTTGACTACTACAAGTGAAACATTCCCGTGTAAAGGGATCCAGCTATGGGGTGGAAGCAGAGACTGGCTGATTTTAAAAAGCACCCCAAAAGTGTCTTCTTGGAGCATTTCTTGCTTAAGAATTATACTGACCATGTGATTTGTCACAGCTCAATAAATGAATCATGCCCAGAATTTTATAAGTTAGAGAACCACATCTTTGTCATGAACTTAGTAAAAGAAAACATATTTTTATGTCAAGCCAAAACAAGTATAGTTTGCCAGATGTCTTCAATAAAATACCACACTGCCCTCTGTGCCAAATGTGATCATAACAGAGTGCCAGTATGGGCAAGAAGAGTAGATATTACATAAGAAAGCAGTGAGAAAGGTGTTTGAATGTGCTATTTTGAAAAATGCTATTATGTTACGTAGCAGAACCAGTGCCAAAACACATCAGCGAATAGGTTAAACACATGAAGGAATTAATCCTCACTTTAACAAGGTACAGCAGCAAGCACTTTTATTATTATTTTACTTACTCTGAAGTGTTTTATTAAATAATCAGTGAGGTTATTCAAAATGTATGACAAAATCCAGTACAAATTGTTAACCAGCAATGTAGGCTTTCTGATAGCATGAAAGAAAATGCAAAACCATAGAATATGTTGCGTTGGAAGGGACCCATAAGGATCATCGAGTCCAGCTCCTGGCTCCACACAGGACCAGCCCAATCAGAGCAGATGACTGAGAGCATTGTACAGACGCTTCTTGAACTCAGCCAAGCTCAGTGCGGAGACCACTTCCCTGGGGACCGCGTTGCAGTGCCCAGCCACCCTCTTGGTGAAGAACCTTTTCCTGATCTCCAGACTAAACCTCCCCTGATGCAGCTTCGTGCCATTCCCTCGGGTTCTATTGCTGGTCACCAGAGGGAGGAGATCCACGCCTGCCTCTTCGCGCTCCCTCGTGAGGAATCTGTAGGCTGCGATGAGGTCTCCCCTCAGCCTCCTCTTCTCCAGGCTGAACAAGTCAAGAGACTTCAGCCTCTCCTCATATGTCTTCTCCTCTAGACCCTTCACCATCTTTGTTGCCTATGTGTACCTCATGTACATTTTCACCTTCAGGCTTAAGGTCCAGACCTGGCTGTTATGTATTGTGTGGCCAATGTGACTTTTCTCAGAGCATTCACATTTACTATTGTACTTACAAATCAGATGAAGTGGATGTCTTCATACACACTAAGATGAAATATGGGTACCAGCAACTTCTCTCTTCCAAGCTATCAAGCTGTGTGATTTGTGGCGTAAGTGAAATAAGAAGTAATATCATTGTTCTGTTATTAGAGGAACGCTCCTGGCTCCAGCCCTGGCGGGCTGTTAATTCAGACTGGGAGAGGTACCAGCATTCTTTGGTGAAAATAATTTCCAAAACAATCAATGGCACCTCAGCAGCCCTTTCATCTTCAGAATGAGAATTGTATTGTCTGAAGATAGATATCTTCAGAAGTCAAAGGTTCAGTTTCTGTTCTACAGTGCAAAGCTCGTAAACCCTGCAGATCTGTCCTTATTAGTGTCTCCAATGTAAGGAGAGTTGCTGGTGGAGCTGAACTGGTGCCATCCCTCTTACTTTTGGCTGGGAGAAGGCATGTGGCCTGAGGGAAGAACAACAGGGGCACTGGTTTGTGATTGCTAGACTGGCTCCTAGAAGCTGTTGGCAGGCAACATACACTGCAAGACCCTGGAGGCTGTTGTAATTCACATCAAGTGCTGGCCTACTGAAGAGCAGCTCCACAAGTTGAGGCTTGTGGATGTCATGCAATCTCACCTTTGTGCCCCCTCTTCCTCTCCTTAGAGCCCTCTTCCTCTTCTATGACCCCTCTGCCTTTTGTCAGACATGATAAGCATTTTTGGCTACATCTCCCTCACTGAGTCATCAGGCTTCATTACAGAGTCTCTTCAAGAGGAGAAACAGACTTTGCAGAGTCACTGCAGTCTTTGGCATTAAATATTTAGCCCTGCCTTTCGGTGGGATTCAGATGTCAGAGTCCCTGCGTTACTCTGAAAGTTGGATTTGGGGTCCTAATAACTTTAGATCAATCAGAAGTTTCACCCAGAGCAGTTTTTCTGTGTTTTGTTGTCAGCTCTACTCGTGTCTACTTTTTATTTTCTGAATTATTATCGCAAAAAGCAATAAAGTCTGCCTGATGAGCTGAGCAGAGTGTTTATAAACAATCACAAGAGTACAGATATTAACCGTACTTTCAGTGTGCTGTTGTGTCTTGCCCAGAAATACCGCTGTACGGGAGGTCCTGAAGCCATGAGCCTAAAGTATGGTTTCCACATAAGCCTCTGAGGGAGTGAAATGAAGATCTGGCAAATTAAGAGCTGCCCCTGCTTCTCGGTGATTGCTGATGAGCTCTGAACTTACCATGGGATGTGTGAAGCCGTGAGCCTTAGCACTCACAGAGGCAAGTCAGTATCGGGTTGTGAGGGCTCTGATGGTGAGACCAGAGCATGCAGGAACTCAGCAGGAGGCAACAGCTCTCAGAAAAATCTCAGAGGTTATAATCCCTTCCCTTGATAACATCATGGGTACAATTATTTTCATAATACGTAGAAATACAAAAAGCACTGACGTGGGAGTGCATATAATCCGATTTCAAACGCTGAGAAGGTATCACTGTCATTCCCATCTCTAGGTTACTCTGTCATGAGTTTTCTGCTGAGCTCACCAACCCCGTTGTTGGTTTGTGCCAGTGTTGGTGGTGAGTTCTGTGGCAAGATCTGTTCAATGATAGTGCCTTCATGGTTTGCACTCAACAGAGTTAAAATGAGACCTGAAGAGCATTTTTCATTATTGCTTGGCATTTATCATTCTGACTTCTTTGCAGAAGAGGAAAAGGAAATGAGAAATTGAGCTACTTTGCTTCCTTTGTTTCTGTACTTTAGTGATTTGTAACTTAACCTTTTCTCCTCCACTGCTGGCTCACAGTGATTTCCAGCTCAATCCCATGTTTTCTACTGGCACAACACATCTAAATAGCTGAAAAATGTTTTCCTGTACTTCAAAAACAATGACATTCCATCCAGTTTGCCACAAATGTGATGATAGCAACTAAAACTATTCCTGGACAAAATATGCAGAAAGTCAGAACGTGGATTGACAAGAGAAGTTCAAACACCTTAAACAAATGATCATCCACTTTCAGACCATAAACAAAATCCCTGACATTTTAGATGAGCCAGTTGAACCTACAAGTTCCAATTAAAAAATTAAACATTTTAGAAAAGCAGTCCTGAAGGTCATAGCCAAGTGAAATAAGTTTAAAAAACTTAAAAGACTGCAGACTTCAAAAACTTAATGAATGAAAGAACCTGTGACTGCAGGTAAATGTCATATGTGAAGTGGTATAGTTCAGCAGGTTGAGAATGTCATAATCCTTTAGTTACCATGCAAGCTTCAAGAGGTCCCACATCTTTAAGTGCAATAGCAAAAAAACACCTAGCAGGCCTCAACGGAACAATTTCATGGACACTTTTTCTTAAAGACTACCAGCACTTAGTAAACCACAGCTTGAGGAACAAAAAATTTGTAAATGCAATGTCAGTTTCTATCTACAAATAGTTAGTACCTACATACATCTGTGAATTCTCTCTGTGTGGCAGAGACCTGGAAAATATATAGCACTGTACAGAAATCATGCTTTCACTGCTGCTTCCTGACCATTGACAATTTGCATGCTTAAGGTTTAGTTTAGGATTTGCAAACATAAAACTTGATTCTGTGCTCACTGAAGCAAAGTCCCACACTAGCATATGGGTACAGGATGGAGCCAGTATAGTTAAGGGCTCTATCAGATGTTGACACATATATGCCTTAATCAAATTAGTTTCTGGAGGTTTTTATGATGGCACACAAGCTTTCATGGCCTATGTTTGTTTAACAATAGAATTTCATAATTGAGAGTTAAGTTTGTTTTTATTACACAGTTCAGGGAGATGACCCATGCAGAAGGAACTCTAGTGAGGCTCTTGGCTGAATCAGTGTTTGTTTCAGGACTCCTGTCTGTCCAAGTCAGAAAAACAGTTTGCAAAAGTCTAAGAAATATATTACAAGTAGCCAATGGTATCTCTGAATTAGGTATTAAAGACTTCAAAGGTAGCAATTAAAAAGTAGAAACTGAAAGATACTTATCTTTTTAAAGTCTTTACATCTTCAGGAGTCCCATCTCTCCAAGAATGTAGATCACAGCCCCATCAATCATGTAAACAACAAGAGAAAACTTCTTCTGAAGGCAAGAGGAGTTGACCTGCAGTAGGATTTGTCCCTGGATTTGGACATTGAATCAGACTGCAAAGTCAGATTGGGATAAGAAGGTCTTCAGAGGAACAGTGAGAGACATCTCTGGGCACAAAATTTTGAGATATGGTCTCAGATGGAAGCCGGCCTGGTCAGAAAGAGGAGATTGATTTCCAAAAGAGTAAGAGCTTTACCTTCCTTACTTTCTTTGGTGCCTTGAGGGGTGAAAGATTTATCTAGGTTAGCTCATAGGACTTCTAAACCTAAATGGTTAGGAAACTCTTTCTTTCAGGTTAGTTTCACACTTTGTTTTTGTAATACATACAATTCAAAACAAGTTATATTTACTCCTGTCCATTTATACCTGGTTTAAAGACTGGAAAGATGTAAAGAAAAGCAGTGCCAGATGCAGCTTGTGATAAAAAGCAGGTTTCCACAACCTTGTTCTCCAGTCTACTCCCTGTTTGCACAAGTGCTGGGTGTGTTAGCATCTAAGAGGCAGATAGGATCTTTCAGGAGCAAGATCAGAGCACAGACTCTGGTGCAAAACTTTGATAATGATGTGGTCCATTGGGCAATGTGGGTAGTTTACTTATGAAAGAGAACCCCATGGGCCCTGTGCAGCCCAGACTCAGGTGACCACAAAAAATGCTGTAAAAACCCCACCATAGCCTTCCCTGTAGCTGTCTTTCTCCTTGCATCCCCTCCTCCACCATTTAGCCTTATTTAATGCATTTGGACAGAGGTATCTTCTCTGAATATCTCTTCTCAATGTATTGCCATTAGGCTGCAAAATACGTGAAGCACAGAAGAAGGTGTCAGAGACATGGATCACACTGGATAATCCATGTTACAAAGTGGTAAGCTGGATGCACTCGAATAATATAGCAGAACCACACAGAGGATTTTTAATCCCTTAATGTGTGGTATTTACATTCTATCATTGAGAAGATAAGATTTAAAAAGAGCACGCAGCTTGAAGAACAGAGCCATGGCAGTGAGAATAAAGAGGCTCAGTCCATTCAGCTTATCGAAGGGAAGGCAGAGAGGCTGCTTGGGCTGTCATGCATGTGGTATTTAAGCTCTATGTTTTTAAAAAACAAACCAAGTTCAAGGGTAGAAATGAGTACTTAAAATCACAAAATTCCAGTTCTGCATACTTGACCTTGACATGCCCAGGATCCTGTGCATGTATCATAAACTCGTCTCATTTAGGTAACATAGCTGACTAGATACCAGATTCCTCACTGGCGTGGCACTAAAAATACCCAGTACAATTTCTGGAATACCTGGTTTAGCAAAACTTACATGTCTGAAAAGACAAGGGAGGACACCCAGGCCTCAACTCAGCTCTTCTGAAACAGTCAATGGAAAGTATCTGTGGGTCCTCTAGTGTTTTCCATATGTTATGGTCTGTGAAGCTGACCTGAAAGCCAGAAAGATTAACCTCAGTCAGTTGGTAAAAGCGTGACTACAGTATGGAGTAGTCTGGACAGGCAGTTTCTTTTCAAGGGAGGTAAGAGGTCTTTCTACTTCACATGTGAGCCTGTGGTCAAAAGACACTGGTGCTTACAAATATCAAGAGATCCAGCTGTGCTTAAATAGAAGACTATAAGCTGTCTAAATGATGGAGCACGCTGTTGGCTTGTGCAAAGGTTTGTCATATTGTTAGGAAGGAGCTGAAGATGGTCTGTGGACTTGCTGATGAGTAAGTGACAAGATGTTAGGCAGCATAGTGTTTCCAAGAGAGAAGAATGAAGGGAGGTCCTATCCAGTAGAGTGTACAGCAAGGACACATATGTTATGGATGTTCTTGAAGTTTCTTATTAGAACTAAGGAAAGGTTTCTGGAGTCTTATCAGAGAGATAGTTTGATTTCTTCCTGACTGTGACCCTCTCAAATGTTGGTAGACTGCTATTATAAAGAAAACCCTGCTTGCAGAGAAGGGGAGGTGATAGTGTATGTCCCCAGGTCCATGATCAGTGATTCCAGACCAGGAATGCTAGTGCTAACTTCCATGTCTGGGGTGCACACTGAACGTCAGCACATTCCAGGCAAGTCTAGGGGTTTCATAGTACTCCAAAAAGCTCAAGGACGCTCATCCCTAATAGCTGGCACTGCTTTATAACACAGTTCCAGCAGTCCAGGGAAATATCAACTCATAGTTATTTGAAGCCAAAGTTTAACACAACACAGCCCTTATTCTGTTTTCTCTGCTTCTTGAGAGGTTCCTTAGTCAAGTTTATAGCCCCCGTCTGTCTGTATCATCGTTTGAGTCCTACAGTTTTTTCATGCCCAAAACCTGATTACAACACCTCTCTTCACAGATGGTTGTTTTGCTAGTGACTTTGTTGGCTCACTTATGGGCTAGACTTTCATATTTTCTTTTCAGATTTGCTTCTCATTACGCGTTTTTGTTCATTTACATAAAATTGCATAGAAAATTCTGCACAGTACAATTGCAGTGATACAGCTAATTAGTTCAAAACAGCCATATGAAATACCTATTCTTTGGCATCCAAAAGCTGCAGTACTATACCAGTAAAATGAACCAGCCCTTGCAGAACCATGTAGAGATATTTTTTATTGACAAAAGTCATAATGAAGGTATGTCAAAGCTTTGCTCTCCTCGTTAGTGAAAACTGTCATGGAAATTCAGCTTAACTGGCATTGGGAGTGACAGTCTCCAATGCAAGCAAGATGTTTGTCATAAATAAAGAGTGGAGCGGGAAAAGGATGGCAGTTTTTGAGAGCAGAGTTCCAGTACATACCCACTGCTTTTCTACATTGTGGTTATACAGGTGTTTCAGATCAGTTCCACTTGGGTCAACGGGGAGGTTTGGGAATTTCTGAGGGGAAAAGCTGTAACTGAAGCTGACCGACAATATGGCTATGCTACAGTCTACAGCATTGCAGTCAAACATCCAGCTAATTCCAACTTAGCAAGATGTGACCTCAAAAACAGTCAAAACGTGATAGTCCAAATAGGCTAATATATTCTGTTTGCAGGCAGATTTTTCAGCATATGTGACCTTCCTTGCTCATAAGGTCAAATTCTTAACTGTGCCTGCTTGAACTTTAAAAATACCCTGGGTATTTCTACTCATGTTTGTCCTGGGCTTGTCTGAGATAGAGTTAATTTTATTTCTGGTAGCTGGGATAGAGCTGTGTTCTGGATTTGGTATGAGAATAATGTCGATAACACACTGATGTTTTTAGTTGTTGCTAAGTAGTTGTAGTGCCTACACTAAGTTAAGGACTTTTCAGCTTCTCACCCTTGTCTAACGGAGAGTGGAGGCTAACAGCAGACTGTAGTGGGCTGACTGAAGTCACTCTGCCGCTGAGTGCTGCCATGCCGGACATGCTGGAACGTCGCTATGAACTGGACTCAAAGGCACTCAAGTGGGATGCCACAGCTGATATTGTGGATGCAATTTTGTCAATCCCTTTGGCAGCAGAGTGCAGGCCACAATTTGCTTTCCCTTGGATGGGCATCCAGTACCCCTGGAACCAACTACCCCAGGGTTGGAAACACAGCCCCACTATTTGCCATGGGCTGATCCAGACTGCGCTGGAACAGGATGAGGCTCCGGAGCGCCTGCAGTACACTGATGGCATCATCATGTGGGGTAACACAGCAGAAGTTGTTTTTGAGAAAGAGAAGAAAATTGTCCAAAACCTTCTGAAAGCCAGTTTTGCCATAAAACAAAGTAAGGTTAAGGGACGTGCACAGGAGATCCAGATTTTAAGAATAAGATGGCACGCTGGGCATTGTCAGATCCCAATGGATGTGATAAAAAAAAAAAGTCTCCACAAACTAACAAAAAGGAAATACAAGCTTTCTTAGTGGTTGCAGGTTTCTGGAGAGTACATATTCCAAATTACAGTCTGATTGTAAGCCCTCTGTATGAAGTGACCTGGGAAAAGAACAATTTCAAATGGGGCCCTGAGCAATGAGTGGCCTTTGAACAAATTCAACAAGAAGTAGTTCATGCAGTAGCCCTTGGGCCAGTCTGGGCAAGACCAGATGTTAAAAAAAAGAGTTCTCTACACCACAGCCGGGGAGAACAGCCCTACCTGGAGCCTCTGCAGAAAGCACCAGGTGACACTTCAGGTCAGCCCCTGGGGCTTTGGAGGTAGGGATACAGAGGATCCGAGGGCCACTACATTACAACTGAAGAAGAGATACAGGCAGCATATGAAGGGATTCGAGCTGCTTTGGGGGTGGTTGGTACCAAAGCACAGCTTCTCCTGGCACCACAACTGCCAGTGCTGGGTTCCATATTCAAAGAGAGGGTCCTCTCTACACACCACGCAACTGGTGTTAGTTGAGGTCACACTGATCACACAGTAGGCTTGAATAGCAAACCTCAGTTGCCCAGGAATTCTGTAAGTGGTCATGGACTGGCCAGAAGGAAAAGATTTCAGGATGTTGCCAGAGGAGGAGGGGTAGTGCTGAAGAGGTCCCACTGTATAATAAACTACCCGAGAATGAGAAGCGGTATGTCCTGCTCACTGATGGGTCCTGTCGCATTGTGGGAAAACATTGGAGGTGGAAGGTTGCTGTATGGAGTCCTACATGATGAGCTGCAGAAACTGCTGAGGGAGAAGGGGAATTGAGTCAGCCTGCAGCAGTGAAAGCCATCCAGCTGGCTGTAGACATTGCTGAAAGAGAAAAACGTCTGGTGCTCTGTCTCTGGACTGACTTGTGGATGGTGACATATGCCCTGTGGGGGTGGCTGCAGCAATGGAAGCAGAGCGACTGGCAGTGCAGAGGCAAACCCACCTGGGCTGCCCCATTGTGGCAAGGTATCGCTGCCTGGCTAGAAAAGCTGGTTGTAAATGTACGTCATGCAGATGCCCACGTATCCAAGAGTCAGGCCACTGAGAAACATCAAAACAACCGACAAGTGGATCAGGCTGCCAAAATTGAAGTGGCTCAGGTGGATGTGAGCTGGCAATATAGGGGTGAATTATTTATAGCTCGATGGGTTCATGACACCTCAGGCCATCAAGGAGTAGATGCAACGTACAGATGGCCTCGTGACTGAGGGGTGGACCTGACCATAGACACTGTTGCACAGGTCATCCGTGAATGTGAAATATGCACTGTGGTCAAGCAAGCTAAGCAGTTAAATCCTCTCCGGTATGGAGGACAATGGATAAAATATACAAATTGGGAGTCCTGGCAGATTGATTACATCACACTCTCACAAACCCACCAGGGCAAGCACTATGTGCTTACAATGGTGGAAACAACTACTGGATGCCTGGAAACATAACCTGTGCCCCATGCCACCATCCAGCACACTATCTTGGGCCTTGAAAAGCACGTCCTGTGGCGACATGGCACCCCAGAAAGAACTGAGTCAGACAACGGGACTCATTTCCAGAATAACCTATTAGACACCTGGGCCAAAGAGCATGGCATTGAGTGGGTGTATCACATCCCCTCTCATACACCAGCCTCCAGGCAAACTGAATGATACAACGGACTGCTAAAAACTACACTGAGAGCAATGGGTGGTGGGACCTTCAAACGCTGTGATACACATTTAGGCAAGGCCACCTGGTTAGTCAAAACCAGGAGGTCCGCCAATCTAGTTGGCCCCCTGCCCAATCAGAACTTCCATGTACTGCAGAAGGGGATACAGTTCCTGTAGTGCATTTAGAGAATATGATGGGGAAGACAGTCTAAGTTACTGCTGCTTCAGGCAAAGGCAAAGCCATCCTTGGGATGGTTTTTGCTCAAGGACCTGGGTGCACCTGGCGGGGGATGTGTACTTCAAGGAGATTAGGTTTTGGGTGAGAATAACCAATGACTTAAACTGTACGATGTCGATACATATTGCATGTCATCACTAGTATGATTGCTATATGTCTGTGGTGGTTTTAGCCCAGCCGGCAGCTGAGCACCGCGCAGACACTCACTCAGTCCTCCTCATCAGGAAGGGGGAGAGAATCAGAAGAGTGAAAGTGAGAAAACTCCTGGGTTCAGATACAAGAGTTTAATAAGTGAAGCAAAAGCCGCGGGCACAAACAAAGCAAAACAAGGAATTCATTCCCCACTGCCCACGGCAGGCAGGGGTTCAGCCATCCCCAGGACAGCAGGGCTCCGTCACACGTAATGGTTACTGGGGAAGACAAACGCCATCACTCCGAACCTCGCTGCCCCCCCCTTCTTCTTCCCCCNTAACAATGGTTTTACAATAAGAATCATCCAGACTAACAAAGAATGAACTTTGATGAAACTGAGCACAGTGCAGAGGTGATAAAACCAGAACCGGCTTCAGCAATGAGAGCCCAGCAGCTCCCTCGAGATTGCCATCTTCAGGCTCCAGACTGTGAGCATGGACCACACCATATACACCAGCTATGAGCATGCAACAATCCAACATCACATACTATGTCTCCTGCCCTGGGAGACTGTTATGACAGATTGAGCCCAAAAGTCGTGGGCTAAAGAAACTCAATGGACATTTTAGAAAGATGGCCCACAGACTAAGGGAATGATATCTGTGTGTTCATATCAAAAACAGGAAAATTGATGATGATTAATTGGAACATATTGGGAAGTATAGGACCTTGGCATGATGTACATGATGTGAAATAAGGAGTGGATAGTGTCCTTGTTTTGGCTGAGATAGAGATACTTTATTTTATTTGTAGTAGCTGGTATAGTGCTGTGTTTTGGATTTGGTATGAGAATAATCTTGATAACACAGTGATGGTTTTAGTTGTTGCTAGGTAGTCATAGTGTCTACACAAAGTCAAGGATTTTACAGCTTCTCACACCCTGCCAGATGCACAAGAAGCTGGGAGAGCACAGCCAGGACAGCTGGCCCAGACTGGCCAAAAGGGTATTCCCTACCATACAGCGTCACACTCCCTATGTAACTGGGAAAGCCAACTGGGAGGTGGAATCGCTGCTTGGAAACAGACTGGGCACTGGGGGGTGGAGGTGTTTCACATGTGGTGAGCAATTGTATTTGTGTGTTACTTGTTTTATATTTGTTGTTGTCATTATTCATCTATTCTTTTGTTATCTGTTGTTAAATTGTCTCTATCTCAGCCCATGAGGTCTGTTTTTTTTCCATTCTCCTTCCCATCACCTTGGCAGAGGAGGGGTGAGATGGTGCTTAGCTACCGGCTAGGGTTAAATCACCACAAAGTGACATTTCTCAGTGTGCATTACCCAAAGTCTAGGAGCGATAGCAAGGTAGAACCATTTGAAGAATGCCAAACATATATACAAAACATTTTTTTCATTTACATGTTTTCCCAGAAATAAGTAACATTTGTAAATCCTCTGACCTGGGGGTATGGGAGAAACAAAGCAATACACAATGAAAGCTGAACATTCTTAGGGCTGGATCTTTTGCTGGTTTTGAGAAGTTGTTTTCTGTCCCTGTTCAATAGCATAATGGTGAAGGAAGAAAAATCAGTTTAGGATAAAAAAATAGAGGATTAAACTATTTCTACAACTTTAGTTTTGAGTTTCAAAAATGTATTTTCCCACTTTATTTTAAATTTCATAAAAAAACCTTTCAGATTCACTGATTTCCAAAAATATTGTCTCCTTAGAATTAATTTCATTTGTTTCCTAAAAGTTATTTTTGTGGAAGAAGGAATATTATTATTACAGAACATATGACACTAATGGAAAAGTCCCAGATGCAGCAGTTTCCTACTAGTCCCCACTCTCTTAATTTTTCCAAATCTAAAGAGAGAAAAGGTGTTCGGAAAGCTCTTTGTTTTGCTGCAAATTTGTCACCAATGTTGTAGATGAGCTGCATTGCATAAACAGCACAAAACGGTAACTGCATTGACACAGTTGAGTACAATCTGAAACTGACATAATCTCACAGTAGAACACACAGCACTCTACAATACTTTAATAACCGAAGAATTGGCTAAAATATTCAGCACGGAGGTGTCAGTTATTCCAGAAAAAAAAGTAAAAATCAGGTACTAGTTGTTACCCTTTCTTCGTAGTATTAGATACCGCATTGTAGCACGAACACCCCACTGTGTCAGGTATATTTCATCCCTTCTTGCAAACAGATACTTCCATATGTGGTAAGAGGTGCTGCAAATTCACCTTAAAAATGGATTTACATAAATTTTAATGAAAAACAAATTGAGAAACTAGTATGTTTTGTGAAGAGGAGTTAATGTTTGAGGATTAGCCCAAGTGTAGAACAGTGAGAAGTAGTCTGTTGGAGCCATTAACGCTGATGGTTTTGGGTTTTTTTTTAGTGACTCTGTCTGATCATTTAACTTTAAGTGATTGACCACTCTGTATCTGAAAGAGGCACTTGAAAAACAGGGCACATTTGTGTAAGGTCTTGTTGATCTGCTTTGTTTGCTCGTGCATCCACAAAGCCCAGCAGGTGGCAATATAAGCACTTCTCGTAATCTGAAATCATTAAAGTCTTGTCCAATAGCATTATTATGATTTAGGCGTTTATAGCTTTGACTTGCGTGGAAAATAAGCCTCAGCACTGAAGGTGATTTTATTCACTAAAATAATGCAAATTCCATGTGTGAGACTCTGGCATTCTTTCCATCTCTGAATCCTTCTTGTGTCTTTGGGATTTACCAAGTACTATTACATTCATCTCAGGTTGAACAGTGTCTTGCAGTTGCAGAGAGCAGATTACATCTAGAAACACACGTCTTTCTTTATTTCTGTAAGTTGACAGAGTGAGCTCTGATTAGAGATTTCTCCTGAAATGCTGTTCTAAGTGGTTTTTACATATGAGTCACATGAAGTAAATATTCTCATCTGGTTAAGGTTTCAAAGGGTTTTCCCTATCTGCAATTAATCAGCTTCTTTCAAAAGCTCAGCGTGACTTCAAGGTCAAGTCTCCTGATAGCTAACTGATTGCCAGTTACTTTTGTACATGAATGTATACTGTTTAGGGATGAGTGAAAATACTTGAAATCAGAGTAGAATGTTTTACTTCTAAACAGGCTCAAACAAAGAGCTCATGGAAAAAGTCATGTGTAGGTTACAAAGGATTTATTTAAAGAAGGTGTTTCTAGCTATAAACTGCTTTCATCAAGTGATGTGAATATCTGTATGTGCTTAGAGAAGCATATAGAGAAAGCGAGCCTAGCGGACATAAAGCTTTCTTCCGGGCTTCTGGGTACTGAAGTAACCGGAGAGTCCCCCAGGGTGAAATTAAGAACTGTAAGTGCTGGAGAGCCCCTGGAAACTTTGCAAGCACTGCTAAGAGATCTGACAGACTCTAATAACTGTAATACTTTGCACTCCCATCGCACCTTCCATTCAGAGCTCTCCAAGTACTTTTAAACCAGCCATTAATTAAGGCTTACAGCCTCTGCCAGGCAGGGCTCATTAATGCTGTTCTAAAGTTGGGAAGGTGGTTGCTGGAGTGCAACATTAAATATCAGTCCTGTTTTCCTCTGGTCCCCCTGACCTCCAAGAAATGGACCCTGACTAAGCTGTTTACTAGGTACTTGAGGTTTGCCAGAAGCCTGATTTTCTGAACTATGGCAAGGAATCTTGAAATTAAACTTCATATTTAATATTGCAAGATCAGTTCTAGAATAAGCCAGATTCAGGTAGACCAATCTACTTATGTAAAATCTTTGGCATTTTCTGTAATGTTGAGGAGAAACAGGTCTTTGCAAACGCAATCTCAAACAGGGATTATGGAGAGTAGAACATACTGCTTCTGCTCACAGTGGTACAGTTGCTTGAGAAATGTGTTGAGTAACCTGTGCAACAACAGGTCCTTTATTCTCCATTTATGCTCATGTAATACCAGCTACTTACACTCATGTCATGCATCTGGAGTGCAAGATACCTTCACTGCAGACAAGCCGTGTAGAAATGAGAGATTAGTCCACTGCAAGCATTCTTCCTGACGCCCAAATGGCCCTAAATTTCATGAAGGAATCCTTCAATAATTTTCCAACCCTCTTTGTGCCAGAGATATCCTTATGCTATATGAGAACAATTCACAGGATGCTATAAATACCTACATCTGACATGCTACACAGAAATTTTCTCAGCATTTGGCCTTTAGCTTTCTGGTACATTTTTTTTCTCTTTTGCCTCTGATCATGAGAATTCATTTTTTCTTTCCTATTTTGCTCTTTCTTAAAAAAAAAACAAACAAAAAAACAACAACAAAAAATAAACCCTCGCCAAAACATGCTGTGTCAGGCCCAGTCTCAATCCTAGACACACATGGGCCCCAGAGGAGATCACTGTCTGCCTTCTGGCCAGGCTATGCCAGAAGAAGGCTCTTGCTTTTAGAGTTGAGAGGTCTTCCCAGAGACAGCATCAGGAACCTGAGCAGGTTGCTTCTGCTGGCTATGACAAGAGCTATGGCCCCATCAGTGAGAGAGATGAAGACCATCTTTTTTCTAAGCCAGACTGTCTGACAGGCCCTCATGGGAAGAGACCACAGTCTGACAAGCCAAAGTCTCCTGCCAGCACTGCATCATGGTGCTACGCGTGGTCTGTGACTCCCTGGCCTTGGGGCCTGGCCTTCAGATGCCGCCCCATGTGAAATAGAAGCACCAGGACTCTGGCCACCATCACCATCTGGGTTTGATGTAAACAACTCAGAGGCAAGGCCACCCAGTAAGAGTTGGGCAGGCATCTCCCTTTCCCCAGCTACCCAATGTTATGTAGACCCTCAGCTACCAGTCAGGAGGCCCACATCGGTGAGGGTGCAGCTTGGTTAATGTGTTTCAACCTGGGGGAAGAGGAGGTGGGAGGTAGCTGGGAGAAGCAGCACATTTGGGGGGTGCTGGGTGGAGTATGGAAACTGTCAGCAGCTTCCAGTGCTTTCCCACATCACTCCTCCCTGCTGTGAACCACCCACAGGCTGCACGGAGGAGCTTGCTGGCTTAGTGGCAGCTTCCCATGCCCAGAACTGCCACTGCTGCTTCGCCACTTGGCTCCCCCCAGCCCTGAGCGATGCACGACAGCGACAATTTCCATTCTATGCGGGACTCCCTGAAGAGGCGCCCACAGCCTGCTGCAGACCTGGCACCGATCCCACGCACAGGAGACTGTGCAGTGAGCAGCTGCAAGGGATCCGATGAACATCTCTAGGAGAGATTCAGCTTCCCAAGTTTTGAAGCATATTGCAGGATCACAAAGTCCACCTCTTCCTAAAAGGGGAAATCCAAGTCACGTTCATTGGATTAGTGTCATAAGGCTCCAGTTACTCACTGCTCAACCTACATTTGTTTGAAAATCCGAGTGTCTATTCGAAAAAAAAGATATACTAGTAATGCAGGCAAGGAGGTGACCCTTTTGTATTCTAGCATGTATTGATTATATCTTCCCACTACATTCTTCAAGCTTTTTATCTCTTCTTTCCTCCTTCGTATTTTCATTTATTGTCTATCTATCTGACCATGTCTATGTTAGCTTGCTTTAAGTTTCAGCAGACTTACTTTAAACATTGCCAGATCTCGACGGGGAGAGTTTCATTGTGTACGCTCTACCACTGAGTTGGAATTTTTGTGGATCAGAAACTTGGTGGAATACCATATTTGCAAAAGAAAAAAAAAAAAAAGAAAAAAAAAGGGAGACTGAAGCCTGAACCTTGGTCTTGTTTACATCAGAGAATACAGTGAAATTATTTTTTATTTCTGTGTGCGTTTAACTGAGATCAGCCTTTGGCTGTAGCCACGTATTCTGTCAAAAGCAGAAGACCACAGTCACCTTCGGGATAATGGTCAATTATATAGCCATCAGGCTGCCTTTCCTGTGCAGGTGGTGCAGTTGTGTGTTTATTCTCCCCAAGTATCTGACTTACTGGATACAAACTTCGCATTCTCTATGAGCTGTTCTGTAATGAGGAAGAAATTAATGGTCAAAGTCAGTGAAAAGCCACAGAGTTCAAGTACAGACTAGACCACTGTAAGAGCTGGGGTTGGGAAGGAAGGTTTGGTTATAAGATTTCAGCTCATCTAATTAATATGAAGCAGAAATGGATTGAGGGAGGGTGTTTGGCACCTGCAAATGTCTGCAGGTGCTCAGCACCAATTTAGGCATGACCCAGTGTGAGTATTCACAAGTGTAAAAAGAAATTGGACTATTCCCCACACATGCATGCAGGATTACAGGGAACAGCAGGAATAGCATTTACAGTATCCTCCTGACCCTGAATTCACCTCATCCCTTTTCAGTACATAAACTACTGTAAATATGAGATGTGACATACGGCAGTTTGATGCAAGCCAGTACAAAATTGAACGTGGTTCATTTAAAGAAATATCTCCTCTTTTAGCGACTGGATAGAATCGAAGATGACCATATTTCCACTGTTTCTGCTATGCACCTGATGTTTGTTTCACAAGTTCTCAGTTACTACAAGAAACACAGCCCATCTTGTGCAGTAATGCCAAAGAGAGCAAGAAATGTTTGTATTGTGCTGAAGCACAAAGATTGTTCACTTTTATCCTGGCAATGCCAGTCACCTTAATACCTGCAGCAAACCCAGTTGAGCGTTATTCTACAGTGTGGTGAGAGATAAAGTTAAAAGGCGGCCTTCCCAATCCCTGCCCCATTTCTTTCCTGAAGACAGAAATGGAGGATGTGGTTCCTGTGATGTGTTAGAAGACAGGCAGGGCCAGCGCAGGGCCCCACAGACTCTGCTTGCAAGAATATAGAGACTCAAACTTCTAGAAAAGCTGAGCATGTACAGTGAGAACCCCTGAACGTGGCTTTGGAGAAGAACATGCTCAATACTGTATTAGTATCTACTTAGAAGAAGTAAATGCTAGCTATTGGATTAGTGGCAATTCCCAGCAGCCCTCCTGTATTCTCTTCCTCGCCAGTGTCTCAGGATGCCAGGAAGAGCAGCTGCAGCTGTTGGAGACAGGCGTGCATTAACCAACTTCACTTCTAATAGCTGTCACCAGTTTTCAGTACGGAGAATGCCTGGCCTCTGTCTCCACACCAGAGTCTCCTCTAGGGAGATGACATTTTTCTTACTCACCAGGTGTCCAAAGAACTAGTATCCTCCTCGATCTGCTGTGTCAACTCGCCCTGATGCTAAACCAGTATGTTGGGTTCAGTTGGGTTTCTTTCTCACCACACACATCAGCCAGTTTCTGTCTCCAACAGTCAGACACTCTCCACATGCTCTTGTGATGACCCAACACTGAAACAGAGCCTTCAGGTCAGGTTTCTAACTTGCAGTCAAAAGAAAGTGCTATTAAACTTGAAAGTTATTCTAAAAAAAGAACTAATATATATTTTAAAATACAATGCACCCTCTTCCTCCACAAGAACGTTGACTATATGTGACCTAAACACTAAACAATGTATTTCAGAACAAAACCTATCCTCTAATGTGGAGATGAATACTTCTAACTCCATCATAGGAGTTCCTGAAGAAAGAACATGTCCAGAAATATAACAGTCAAGGTCAGGATTTTACAAGTGATAACCAGTTCAATGTTTTGCAACGAATCAACTGAGAAGAAAACTGGAAGTTAAGAATACTGGATTACCAGTTAGCTTTTTCCAAACACTTGCCTTTTAGCTTTGTCCATACCACAACCTGTGAATTCCAGTCTTTGTATCTATGAAGTGTTCTGGAAATAATAATACTTAACAAAATGCTGTGCAGCACTAATGTATTTAATAACTGGAGGATATGTGGAAAACTTCACATGAAAGACTTTGGAATTTCTTATGCCTAAGAAATATTTTTTCTTTATAGTCATAGAATTTTTTCTTTAAAATGTATACTTTTGTTAATCGATCATCACTAAAAGCCAGTAAATATCTAAAGAGAAAATCACCCAACTGCCAGACTTAATAGCTATACCCCTGTAAACAAGTTAATCCACGACAGTAGTGCACCTTTGTGTGTTTGTGTAGGTATGCGTATTAGACAAAGAAGGGGAGGAGCCAAAGATTACTTCAGAAATTAAGTAAGGAGGTGAAATATGTATGGTAGGTTTCAGCATCTCCAAGGTTGTTTATTATATAGTTAATTTACTACTTTTTCACCAAGTATGAAATACACTGACAATTATGGGTGCAACACAAATGTGTCATTCTTTGAAAGCTGATATATAGTAACAGGAAACGCCACAAGAATGGATTTTATCAAAAACAAGGACTGGGCGAACCTGGCAAGTTGCAAAGTATCCGTAGCCAAAAGATTATCATTCCCTGGTGGATTAATTTTTACAATACCAACTCCATTTTATTTTTGCTCTGGTGGAACATGAGCTGTATGCCATTTCTGGGAAGGGATACTGTTGCTTGCAAACAAGACAAAAGCTCCATGGCAAGCAAAAGACTGTTTGCTGAGGCTGAGTTTTGGTTGTTTGGAGCACTCCAGGAGGTTCTGATCTCAGCTCTGTCACTAGGGTGCCATTTAACTCTACAGAAATGTAGTGCTTCAGTTTCCAAGTGAGATACTGCCTCTTCACCTTCCCAGTGATGTTATTTCACATACATTAATGAGGGAGGGGACTGCAGAAGTTCTGTTTACAGTGCTGCTGTCGTTAGTCATGAAGCAAGCTAAAGTTCAGCCACTTTCTGGTGCCACTGAAATGACCTTTTCCATTCCTTAGGGCCTTGAATTTTATCTTTATATCTGTTGTGCCTTTGTGTAAATAAGTCTTTGGAGGAAAAAAAAACCAAACCAACAAACCAAAAACAAACCCTAAAGCTAAAATTCTGACCCTAAAAGCCAATAAAAAAAAATTGGCCATTGATTTCATTGGAACCAAAAGATTCTGGGGCATTTACCTGGCATTTTTCTCTAATTGAGTTGTACTGTACTAGTTGACTATTCTGTGAACATTAAAATAATATTCTCCATTTCTAGCAGGGAAGTAGCCATCATTTATTTTCTTCTGCGGCATGGAGTTGCAAAACATCTTGGCTCATCACACAAAAAAAAGTTATGATGTGCTAACAATAAATGCTTAAGTGAAGCAACTCTTTAGATCTGCAAAACAATACCCATAATCTGGTTATTTCTGAAGGCTCAAATTCTCCTTTTTCCTGTGGGTCCAGATTTCCTGCCACATCATTTCAACCAGTCTTTTAAAAATTGGTGTAATTATCTTACCTCTTAAACACAATTTATCTAGCTCGATGGAGGACTTCATGTAAATTTTTTTTTGCCTAAGTGAATACTTGTTCCTTTAAGCCACAAATTCAGATCCTAGTAGCATCAGTTCACCTCTTCTTTCCAAATAAAACCAGCATTTCATGCCCTCTTCTTTGTTAGAAGACAATGAGTTATATTAATTATTTTCTGGCATTTTACGCAAGAGATTTTTCAGTACCTTTGATCAATCTTCCTTTCTTGTTTTTATTGCCTAATGTATTTCATGTGCCTTAGTTTTCTCTCCTTCATGGCAGAGAAATAAAACAACTGGTGATGCTGCAGAGCTATAATCCCTAAATTGCTTTGAAATAAAACACAAACAAAAGAGTCAATGCTATATGAAATAAATGTAAAACACTGGTCTGTATTATAATGGTTTTGTGGCACAACAAGAAGCTTCAAAAAGAACATTTTTAAAAGGCAAAACAAAAAGGGGTGGTGAAAGATTATCTCAGCATTTTCCCAATGCAGCAGTGCCCTGTATGACTCATGCCAGCCTGTAAAATACAGTTCTGATTTCATCCTTTTTATTAGGCTTTTTTATATTCCTAATTTACCAATGTGTATAGGAATTGTATTCATTAAAAGCTTGGAAAATAATGACTTGTTTTCCTTTCAGGCTTACACAGTGTTTATGCTGCCTTGGAATGTTTATCCAAAGCATACTTGTTTCCAAAGGGTAATGGCACTTGGTCCTTCCTTCAGTGAAGTGGGCAAACCAAACGGCATAATTTTTCAGCATCAACAAAAATAAAAACATAAACATTCTGTGGAAAGTACCTGATTTCATGGTTCAGTCATTCTGACTCATTCCTTTTAAATGTCCCTTTCCTCTGATTTGAATTTATGCCCACTGAGACCTCAGTTCTGCAGCACTTCTTCTGTGTTCAGGCACCAACCCGCAAGCAAATACTAGCACAGCAGAAGTCATAGCATCCTTTTTCTCTGTATGCAGTATTGTGCACCTACTGTGTCTGTCATATTTGAAACACTCTATTTACAGGATCTGAAGAACAAAATTTGTAATTGTGACTTATGTCTGCCTTTTGTAGAGACCAGTGACTAGCGCTGTCCTTCAGGGGTCGGTATTGGCACCAGCGCTATTTAACATCTTTGAGAGTGACATGGACAGTGGGATTGAGTGTGCACTCAGCAGGTTTGCAGATAACACCAAGCTGAGTGGTGGGGATGACACGCTGGATGGAAGGGATGCCATCCAGAGGCACCTTGACAGGCTTGAGTGTTGACCAGTTTGAACCTCATGAAGTTCAACAAGGCCAAGTGCAAGGTCCTGCACGTGGGTCAGGGCAATCCCCAGTATCAATACAGACTGGGCAATGAATGCATTGAGAGCAGCAGTGTGGAGAAGGACTTGAGGACAGTGGTAGATGAAAAATCAGACATGACCCAGCAATGCGCACTTGCAGCCCACAAAGCCAACTGTGTCCTGGGCTGCATCAAAAGAAATGTGACTGGCAGGTTGAGGGAGGTGATGCTCTCCCTCTACTCCACTCTTGTGAGACCCCACCTGGAGTACTGCATCCAGCTCTGGGGTCTCCAGTACAAGAAAGACATGGATGTGTTGGAGTGAGTTCAGAGGAGGGCCAGCAAAATGATCAGAGGGATGAAACACTTCTCCTGTGAGGAAAAACTGAGAGAGTTGAAATTGTTCAGCCTAGACAAGAGAAGGCTCCAGGGAGACCTATTTGCATCCTTCTGGTACCTAAATGGGCCTACAGAAATGATGGAGAGGGGCTCTTTATCAGAGAGTGTGGTGATAGGACAAGGGATAATGGCTAAAGATGAAGGAGGGTAGATTTAGATTAGATGTTAGGAAGAAATGCTTTACTATGAGGGTGGTGAGGCACTGGAACAGGTTGTCCAGAGAAGCTGTGGAGGCCCCATCCCTGGCAGTGTTCAAGGCCAGGTTGAATGGGCCTTTGGGCAACCTGGTCTAGTGGAGGGGTCTCCATAGCAGGGGGATTGGAACTAGGTGATCTTTGAGGTCCCAACCCAAACCATCCTGTGATTCTATGGTTCTGTGATTCTATGGTTCTATGGTTCTATGATTTTGCAAACTTTCAATGATAATTATATGGAAAATAATTTGCAAAAACACATTACTCTTTTTTTTTTCTTTTCCTGCATTTGGAAACCATTTCCAAGATTCCTAGATGAGAATTTATTATTGCCATGACCTCATTTAAACTACAAGACATATGCAGTTTTCTTTACTTCAGCTAGTGTTTTCCCCTGGAGTGGCAATGGCATTTTGTGTGAACAGAATTAGACTTATTGTATAAGACACGAAGATCGGACAGTAAAGCCCATCCTGCAGCTCCTTTCTGTCAAAGTAGTGATACATAATAGCTCTAAAGTTGCTGTAGCTTATCACAGAAGCCCAGCCTCTCGTACTTCAGGATGACAGGCGAGACTTGACATCATCCTAGCCTGGATGGACCTAAAATAGGTAAACTAGAAAATGCCAAATATATTTGGAGTTTTCTTGAAAAAAATAAACCAAAACCAACAAAACCAACCTTCATACTCAATGTTTAATATTTCAAGGTGTATTTTGTGGTTAAAAAAAAACCAAACCAAAAATCAAACCAAAATTGACACTTGTTAGAGACAATGTATTTCCATTTTGAAGCACTTTTAAAACTAATAAACCAGGGAAATATATGACAGGCGGAGCTGCTGACAGCCTCCTTTCTTCAGGGCTGATCAATTATCAGAAAATCCACCAAAACATGGCAACTCCAGATTCAGTCATAGCGTCTGCCTGCGGGAATGGAAACCAACATTTCCCTTTAGAGTATCCCAGGCACCATGCAATACAATACTCGAGAAGGCTGGAAAAAGTGTTTGTGAATAGTCTTGTTTTAAAGTCTTCCACTTCACATAAAGCATGAAATAGTTGTTGGAAGACAAAGGTTCTTCCCCCCAAGAGAATGTCGAAGGCATTCATCATTGCAGCCAGCATCTGCGTCCTCCTGTGTGAAGGAAGCATTTTACACAACGTGAATAGTCTCTCTTGGGAGGAGATGAACTTTCTCGTTTGGTTAATCCTTGCTGAGCTGAACCCAAATTCAAATCTATTTGCTGCCCAAATAGTGTCAAGCTGAACTTGTCAATCGTTTCAGGAAGAGCTATGTCATATTTGAGGGAAAGGGATGACACTACTCGCTTAGTGCCACACTAACTGTGATACTGCAACCACTGATCAAATCTGTAGAATTTGGTCTGCCAGCCAGTAACACCAGCAGCCAGGCTGCCTGTGCTCACAAGGTGCTGGAAAGGCACAGCGAACCTTGGAAACGGGGACCAAACAAAGGATGGAAAAGTACTCTGCTTTTTGTTTTTCCTTCTGATTTTGCATGACCTTATAGTTGAAAAAATACAATATTCCTTTTTTATTATTATATTGTTAAATATACAGTGCACAGATAAACTAGATGTTTAAGATGTCAAGGTCCATCTTTTCTTTGTTTTCTGTGTTCAGGGCTCCAGTAAGTCTCTAATATGAGAGCAAGCATAACAACTTAGTGCTTATTTTTCTCAGCCCAAAGGAAACTAATGAGAGTCTTGATTAAGCCCTGCCTGCCAACCAGCAGACTGTGCCCACGCACATGGGCAAGGGAGAGCCTAGCTGGGAGGCTGCCTCACACCAGGAGTAGGTGGGCAGCTGCAGACCTGTGCGACAGGCATGAAGCACTGACCCTGTGCATGGGAGCAGCAAGGGTGTCAGGGAGAGCTGTGCTGAGGATCCTGAGCCCTTATCAAGCTGGTGGGCATAATGAGCCTTCCATCACCACCAGTGACAGCAACATCTGGCAGAGCCAGAGGAGCCCAAACAAGTCTACTCGTGGTCTCCCATACCTGCTTTTAGGAAGTAAGGGAGCGCAGGGCAAAGGAAAGTCTCAGTGTACCAGCAGGAAGTCATTGCTGTTGCTGCATGCTTCCCATACCACCCATCTCCTCTTCTCCCACTCTTATCCTTTCCACCTTGATCTATGTATCTGTCCCTGTGTTGGCTGCACAATGGGATTTCTGGTCTGTGCTGGGTCAGAGTCACTAAACCATGACAAATAATAGCATTATAATAATATAGTGAGTAACACAAAAAGGAAGTAAAAGCTGTTTTAACTTGCCCTGATACAACCAGGCACTGTAGATATTCCATATGCAAGTACGAAAATAATTTGGATTAAAAGCATCTCAGTTAGGATGCAATTTTATGTATTGTGTATACTGAAATATCCAGTCAGACCAGGGTGAATTAAGGATATGCCTTTGCCTTTTTAGGTTTAAAAGGGACAGTTAACTTTTATTGATATAGTTTTTCTTTACTTTTGCACATAGCATGAAGTAAACCAAAAACTATTCTTGTTGGACAACTTCCACAATCCAAAAGGATTTGTTATATCTGCAGGAAGCAAAGCCCCCACTACTGACACCGTATCCTGCTTGCAGCTTCTTTGCATCTGATACCTCTGTGGAGCCATTAACAGTGAGAGCCTTTTATGAGACATTGCCCCTGATATTATTATCAGGCTCTCCAGACATGATATCATGAGAGCACGGTCAATGTGGTGCTGTGATACAGCATATCACTGAATTTTTCCATAACATAGCTGAAACTGTCACAAGAAATAGCTTAGTATGGGTGGCATGTGAGAGCACACAGCTTGTGTGCTAGGGGAGTTGTTTAAAGTAGTGAAAAGCATCATTTTGTAGTAAGAACTCAGGGACTTAGTTGGCATTTCTGCTATTGTTGCCAATGGCAGCTTCTTTTATCCAAAGAGATTAATATATGTTTTAAGTGCTCACAAAAGCCTTGGAATGCGTGGTTTACAACAGTATTAAGAACTGACCTATAATTACAAATAGACTTGGCACTAGTAATATATTTGGTAAGCTTCTGAAATGTTGACTGTCTCATTCCTTCGTATAGATTGAATTTATGTTGTACAGAAGCAGACAAAGCAGAAGGTCAGGGTTTCCTCCCACCTCCCCTTCCCCCAGGAATTCAAATAAAGTATGTTGTTTCTGGATGCAGTCTGGATCTGAATGTTTCCTTTCCTTCAAAATCCGTAGGACTAAAGCACCTCTGGCTCTGTCTAATCCAAGCCAATGCTGGTCAGTTGTATTTTGTGTGATGCTCTTACTGGCAGGAGTTGTTCACTTGTAAACAATGGTGTCTGCAAACAAAGCAAGAGGTCAATGAGGTCAACAACTAATATAGCTTGTAAATACCACCTTGCTTCACAAGTCCTCTCTTGGTGGAAAGCCTTGCCACCTTTGCAGGCATCAGAAAAGTCCAGACACTGACTCCTTTCTCTGTGCCACGTGAAAAGACTTTAGCTGAGACTAGCCACCAGAGAATGGAGGCCTTTATCTTAACAGTTCATTTGATGTGTTTCTCAACCACTTGTGTGAGACTGAAATGTACCCATCATCACCTGTGACCAGAGGACTAGCCCTCAAAACAGGCTTAAAGAGTAAAACTGGGAATTCTGCTGTTTATGGATAAACTGGTGAATGATTTTGTTGCTATTGTGATAAGATTTACAAGTCAGCTCAAGTCAGTTTTTTAAGTAATTAGATTTTCAGTAGTATTTTGAACATTAAGAAGTGAGCCTTTTTTACACCAAGGTTCATGCAAAACCCATGAAAATTTATTGCAACAAAAGCAACTTCCAATTTTCCATCAGGCTGTCATTGTTATTGGCATCAATTCTTACATTTATTGAAGCTGTGTAAAGAAAAGGAGCAAGAGGGGCTGGCCAACTGTGCTTTCTTGAAATAATTTAGAAAATGTTATTTTTGTTGCATATGTTAGAATCACAGAATCAAAGAACTGTTCAGCTTGCACGAGACCTTTAAGATCATCAAGTCCAACAGTTAACCTAGCGCTGCCAAGTCTACCACTAAACCATGTCCCTAAACATCACACCTCTTAAATATCTACAGTGATGGTCACTCAATCAATTCCCTGGGCAGCTCATTCCAATGTTTGATAGCCCTTTTGGTGAAGAATTTTTTCCAAAAATCCAATCTAAATCTCCCCTGGCACAACATGAGGCTGTTTACTTCTGTCCTATCGCTTGGGAGAAGAGACCAACACCCACCTGGCTACAACCTCCTTTCAAGTAGTTGTAGAAAGCGATAAGGTCTCCCCTCAGCCTCCTTTTCTTCAGGCTAAACAAGCCCAGTTTTCCCAGCCACTCTCATAAGACTTGTGCTCTAGTGCCTTCACCAGCTTTGTTGCTCTTTGCACAAGCTCCAGCACCTCAGTGTCCTTCCTGTAGCAGTTCTGCTGACCCGCTTCCTTACTTCTCTGAGAATCGAAAAGTTTATCATTTCATGATTGCTATGCCCAAAATGGTCTCCAACCATCACATCACCCACAAGTCCTTCTCTGTTCACAAACATCTGGTTCACCGGTGCACCTTCCCTAGTTGGCTCACTCACCAGCTGTGTCAGGAAGTTATCTTTCACACACTCCAGGAACCTCCTGGACTGTTTCCTCTCCACTGTATTGTATTTCCAGCAGATATCTGGCAAGTTGAAGTCCCCCATGAGAACAAAGGCTAGCAAGCCTGCGACTTCTCCCAGGTGCTTGAAGAGTATTTCGTCTGCCTCTTCATCCTGGTTGGGTGGTCTATAAAAGCATACCACCATGATATCTGCCTTGTTGGCTTTTACCCTGACTCTTACCCATACATATTTGACCCTTTCATCACCATGAAGTGGTGACATTAGTCAAAACCGTGATTCCTGCAAAATACTTTTTTTTGAAGCATGAGAATTTGGCAAGAAAAATGGTAATAAAACTGCATGATCTGTTTTAATTAGTATTCTCTATAAGGTTAAAGTGTCATTATGCGATATGGTAAAAGTAGTAGCTGGAAATGGCAGATGTGCACGACGCTTATTAGAAAGGAAGCTAGATGTGTCTTCTTATGGAGATGCAAACCCCACTGCCTGTGCCCCAAGGTAGATGGTGATGGGTCTGCTCCATTTTGGAAGTGATTTTAGTAGTAGTAGCAGTAGTAGTCAAGTTCTGTAACTAATTCAGCAGTGTCTGCTGAGAGTTTTTCTGAAAGGCAGACATTATCTCATACCCACTACCATGCTAAAGCACCATATAGCTTCAGCTATCCAGAGTAACCAGAGCGCGCATTGGGCTCCTTGCAACCTCTCATACAGGCATGCTCTCAGAGTCAAACTCAGAAGTGTAGTCCTAATTTTGCCACTTGTTTGGTATTTTTAATGTTAAGAAATTGCAACTATTCCATTACAGATTTTTCCAGGAGTAAGAAAGGGCAGAAGCCATCTGAATAGTGGAAAGAGTTTACAGAGAATAATTTAGGTTGGAAGTGAGTTCTGGAGGTGGACATGAAGAGTTTTTTAGGCTTGCCAACTCTTAAGAAATGGTTGCTTTAAGTAACGTGGATATACAGACAGATAGATATAGATATCTCTATTTTAAGGAGAAGAAGCAATAGAAGGAGCAGGTTTCAGTGAAGCAACCATGTGCTAACCTACGTAGCAATAAGACAATTTACCCCAGCCTCTGGCCAGAGACACGGCACTGAAAAGGTGAATCAAGAGATACATAAATTGATGAGTGCTTCACTCAAAAATGAGCAAACGTCTTCAGAAAAGAGTATCGATTTTTATAAATGTGACACAAGAAAAGTTAATTTACATTTTTTGTCTATATATTTTTTTAATCTTGTTTTCAGTGATTCTTGGCTTTCTGTCTGTTCAGAGGCAGAAAGGTGCTTTTGATTCTGGTAACCATATAATCAGACAGGATATAGAATCATAGAATCATTAAGGTTGGAAAAGACCTCCAGGATCATCCAGTCCAACCACCCCCCTACCACCTATTACCCACCCATGTCCCTAAGTACCACATCTAACCTTTCTTTAAACACACACAGGGATGGTGACTCCCCCACCTCCCTGGGCAATATCTAGTACACCTGCAGAAAAGGCAACGGAAAAGCATGTTGTATTCTTTCCGGTACTCACGTCCATTTTATCTCACTTAAATGCTCTAGAGCTCTCTGTGAATGGACAGAACAGTAGACTAGTCGCGTAACTCAAACACCAGACTCTGACTGTCAAATGCTTACAGCAATCTTTATAGAAGACAATTCACAGGTAAGCTGTTGGCTGTAGCATATTCTTACAAATCATTTTACATTGGTTATTTCCTGAACAACGGACATATTCACATAAAGTTTTTAACAGGAAATTCACACTAACAAAGAAGAGCTGAATTTGATGGTTATTTGTTATAAATAAATAACAGAGATTGGCCAGCAGCAGCAGAGGAAAGACAAACTTAATCATCTTTTCTTCATGGATATAAAGGCGATGGCATGACAATCTTTACAGAAAAAAGAAAATAGATCACATTAAATTTGCATTTGTAAATGGGGAAGTAACAGGAGAGATTTAAGTTACAAAGAAAATATGTCAAAGTCTTCCAGGGGCAAAGAGGTTTAGGCTCTGAAATACGGAAAAGCCTTACTCATTCCAGCTACAGGCATGAAGAAAAGCTGGGTGATAAGAACAGAGAATGCCTCAGTCTAGACTTACTCCATGCGCCAAAGGGTAGCACACAAACAGCAATGTGGATACTTTTATCTCCTTACTGTCCAACCTTGGTCGGAGTTCTTGTATAACACATTTCTTGTTTGGTATCTTTTCCTTCATTTTACTGCCCATTTTGCCTGTGGCCTGCTTACTTTGGCTGGTTATCCTTTTAGTCTTCTCTACTGTCCTATGAACAGAGAGTCCTTCTCTAGTCTATAATAAGCTATTTATGACTGTGTACTTCACGGATTTCACTTCGAATCAAATTTCATGGAGAATATAGTGAAAGATACAATGAGTGACTTTTTGGATAATGTTAACTGGATCTTTTGTACTTTCAGAAAAGGTGAATCTTCCGGCGTCGTATTTCTGTTTTCCAAAGGCACACCAGTTTGCTGCAGTTGTTACAGTTGACCAGAAAGTATGTAAATTCTGCTGTGCTTCCAACACCTCAGTGCTGAAGGGTATTAGCACTTCAGGAGGGGAGCTGGGGGAGGCGGTAGTTGTGTTCCTTCTGTCATTTCTCATCACCCCCAATAACAATATGTGCAATGCACCCAACCATTAGGGTCTTCAAATATTTCAGCTTATCATTGAGTACAAGTACTTGAGTTTTTTTCTTCTTATGTAAAAGCAAAATCAATTGCAGCAAGATAAAAGATTGGTCTGCTATTCTGGGTTTTTTTAAACCAATGAAATTATTTGCTTGCTCAAACATGAGCTGATAGATCTAACTCCTGCCCTACTTTTCAGACTGTGCTAGTCGTCTTGGGTGAAAATCTGATATGATAAACTTTTCATGAATTGGACTTCCAGGATTTTAACTGAGAAAAACACTGACTTACAAAGGTGTTCTTTCATGCGTAAGGAGAAGGTTTATCCAGCTTGATCCTATTATAGGCTCTGTTAGCAAGGCTTGTACTCTTACCATAGCAGTGGTCCTTAATACTTTTGTAGCTAAAAATCTGTCAGCATTTCTCCCAACACTTATCTCTTTCAATAACACCTTCCTATTTTTTTTTATCTCTCTTAAACTTCATAAATATATGTGTTTTGAACAATTTGCTTTGGCTAAACTAGACACATAGATATTTATGACTGTAGTTATGTAAGATTCTAGGCTGAGTTATGTACATTGAAAATGCACAATAACATCAAAAGCATGTTACAAAAAATATAGTGGTGAAGAACTTCTTTCATCACACCACATAACGTCCTCCCTAAATCTTAAAAAA
Source organism: Psophia crepitans (assembly GCA_013399095.1). NCBI lineage: Eukaryota > Metazoa > Chordata > Aves > Gruiformes > Psophiidae > Psophia > Psophia crepitans. The sequence continues at coordinate 268,456 of VWZZ01008125.1, forward strand.
AACAAAAGAGAGAAAAAGAAAAAAAGAGAAAGCCTAGGTTTATTCCAACTTGAAATAAAGCATTTCTTATAAAACTGTTTGTCTCATAGAACTTCAGGACTAATCCGCAATCTAACCCCATTCCTACAAACATGAACATATCTTGTTATTTTAAACAGTGACAACAGTTTGATTTCAGAAGTATAGAATTAGATCAAATAAAAGATTTCCTATTTTAGCAGCTGTTGCACTTTCTGAATCCCTCAAAAAGATCTGAACTTTATGGTTCTGCCTCACAGGATATGCAAAAAGCAAACACAGGTGAAGCAGCAAATGAGTTGACTTTTGCAATATGGAAACACGGCATATTTCAAGTAAAATCCTGACTCTAGAGAAGCCAGTGGAAATGCTGTCTTTTTCATTTCAGTAGAGCCAGAGTTATGCATGGGAGTTTGCAACCCTTCAACAAACCACTTTGAACCCTGCATATCTTTAGAAAAAAAAGAAAAAGAAAAAAAGCACACTTTACTTAGTCGGCCCGCTTCTTTTCACCATGGATTTAGTGACAGTGTGCAGTTTACTCTGAACAGCTGTTCATAAAATTAATAGTAGGTAGTCCTTGAGAGGCTGAATTGGTCCGTACGTTATTGAAGATGGAGCTATGTTACTATATGTAGCAAGGGAAGGGAAGGCAAGGCAAGGCGAATCAAGGGAAACCCACCTATTACCTTCAAGCACAAAAATATGCAGAAACAGTGCAATAAAATTCACCAACTGCAAATAAAGAAAACTCAAAGAAACTTTATATTATTTTTGTACACTTACTTTTTCCTTGAAATTTTAAAAATAGTGAGGTTTCTGTAGCCAACCGTAACTCTCACCTTAAACCTCCATCCACCTACCTAATGGGATATTTTTTCAGTGTATCATGATGTTCAAAATACATGTAATACTTTCTGTATTCCTGACTACTTATGTTGGAAATCTAGTTTGGCTCTAACTCAGAAAGGAATGGTGGTAATAGACAGTGCTTTCAAATGGACATGAGTATCTAAAAATATGACTGATTTGCCTTGTCTGCTGTTGATGAGATAGTTGATGGAATAGTTGAACTAGGTTAGAAATTAAACTGATTCCACTGCAGCATGTTTGCCATACACTCTATGCATCCCTAGCACACTTAACTTAAGCCACTTTGAAATCAGAATGAAGTAGAGATTTAGCTCTGTGGCATGCGTACTTTGTCATTACTTGCCAGTGTCATGATGCTAACTGTGACGAAAAATGCAGGATATATATGAAGTGAAAGTATGGAAATGCAAGTTTCCACAAATGATACATCAAAATGCAAGGAGCTAAAGTAAGGAGAAGAGGGGAGAAGATGAGTGCTGAATAGCTCACGTCCACCCCAGGGAAATTAAAAGTGGCAAGTAAATTTTCATTTCATTTGGACAACAGTTACGTGTGTAGCTATATACAGGGTTTTGGATCAGATTAGGTTATTTTGTATGTTTGCTTTTTGCTGATGATACTTGTGTTGACGTTCTTTTCATGTTGTTTATCCCTGGTTAGTGTTACATATAAAAGAATGATACAAATTCAAAACAAGAAACAAACAGAGAAAACAGAAGGGATACGTCAAGTCAAGGATATTACATCTAAAATAGCAGCTGGTTGAGAGAACGTTTGGCAAGGAGAAGAGCAATGCAGAGATGCATGCAGAACAATGCATATCCATCCTGGGTCAGGATTACTTCGTATTCAACTGCATTAAATGTTTTTAAGTCAATGAGCCATCCAGCAGCCCAGGAACATGCTATTTCTATGCAATGTCAGAATATATGGTTAAAAACGAGATGACACTGGCAATGACATGGGATTTTCATGTAAAAAGACAAACAAAAAGAATACATGGAAGAATTCCTTTACCTTAAAACTGTAAATTTGGTATCTATGTGGGCACCACTCTCTGTTCTCACCAACAAAAGAACAGTACATTTTATAATTACTGCATATGGTCTGAAATTCCTTCAAGGTATTTCTCCTGCAGTTAACATCACTCTGACCTATTTTCTCTCTGGATTTGCTGACTCTACTCCCAACCTTCTTACGTGACATAAGCAGTTTCTCACCCACACACACTAGACCCAGCAAAATCCCCCTCTAGGATGTTTCCTATTTTTCTCTTTTCATTGTGCCTTCCTTTTCTGCTTCCAGGATTCTCTCCATGTTCTTGTTCAAACCTATGTTTGGAAAAATTTTGTGAAGTCAGAGTGTTTAATCTTGACAGGTGCTGAGACTGCAAATTCCCCCGCTTTCCTTAAATGGGATGGCTTCAAAGAGAGATGAGGGGTTCTGGCACCTATCAATGTCAGATCACAACTACTCTTGTTTTGACTATTTTATCCTTAAAATTCACAAATCCTTCTTAGCTAATTCATAATTACCGCCGTAATATTCAATGCATGAACTTCCACTTACATTTTGCTTTTGCTGATATCATCCTAAGTGAAAGAACTGGCTTCAGACTGTTAGGCCTGGTTCTAAACTTGGCCTTTTCATGCTTCACCATTACTAGATACCCAAAAAGCAAGAGTTGGCAAAAATACCTTGTTTTTTGTGACTGGCCAGGAGACAGCTTATTTTGGCAGATGGAGATTTGGCAAGGAAGACGAACAAGCTTGTGAGCCTTCGGGCTTCATTATTGCAGTGTACCATATCTGGCCCAAAATAATTTCCCACAGGGTGAAGGATGTGGCAGCCTGTCGCTGTACAAATTCTGATAGTACAGATACAGCATCTGATCCAGTAGGTTACTGGGTTAAACTCCAAGTTCTTGATGCAGATTCTCTGAGGCATGCAATTTGGACTTGGCAATCACATAAAGGGGTGTTGTGGGGAGGAGGGCTGAATAGCCTGATCGTCATGTTGGTCCAATTCCAGCTCCAAACAGTTTAAAGCAACCAAAAGGCGTTTCTAAACTACACCAGCTGCTAGCTGCTCCAGAGGAACCATCTGCCAGGTTACTGCATCCCAATGCCTGGATTATGCAGCTTCCAGTTCTTGCACTGGAAGCAAAAATTGTATGTAAGAAACAAGCTAGATGTTAACGTGAGGCTTCTGTGGAAATCAGGAAATTTGTCTGTCCTGGCAGCCGACAAGTTTCAAGCTGCTTTGCACTCCTTTAGTACGGCAAAGAGACTAGAAGAAAAGATACCATTTCACATCTTCATTTTCCAGGCTATCAACAGGCTAAGTACTCTGGAGGCAGGCACAGCACAATGATAACAAATATCTAGAACAACGGCATTGTCACTAGACACAGAGGTTGGTACTTCCATGGTGGCCCACGGATGGGGAACATGCTGCCAAGAAAGATTCAAACAAATCTGGTTTTTTTCTGGAGAAAAAAATTGGAACCTGTTTCTTTGCCAGTTCAAATAACAATAATAGCTCAAAGGAAAAGACATAAAAGAAAGAGGAGGAGAAAAGGAAACGTCTGGAGAACAGAGAAAAATAACTCTAGTGTAGTGCGAAATACTAAGAGGACAAATACAAAGAAAATATGAATGCTATGTAAGATGTGTTATCATTGGCTACTATGATGATCCTTATTGACATATTGGAAGGAAAAAAATGAAAGGTCAGAGCTGTCATCTCCACGGGTGTAAATCAGCATCATTATTCCTTGACTTCAAAAAGCTATGACAATTAGAACAGCTGTGATTTTGCCCATATTTTTTATTAAAAGTTTTATTCTGGTTTTATTTTTGTAAATCACAGAGATGATCATGGGACAGGGGATGGATTGATAATATGAGCTGTTAATCCCATGGGACAAGTCTGCTGTTTCGAGTTTTCAAGTTCTTTTGAATGTTTAATACAATGTTGTTTGAATAACTAAAAAAAATTTCTTTGGCAGAAACTCTATTTGGTATCAGAACAACTAAATGATGACTTCAAATGATAATTAGCAAATTGTGTTATTGCTGATTCATAATTGCAAGTTTGAGTGTTGGGAGAGGGAGAAATGAATTCTGTATCATTGGCCATGTCAGGAGAACTGGTATTCTGAGTTCAGAGGGAGTTAACGCTAGACTTCAGTTCAGCTTTTGCTTTGAAAATATGCTTTCTTCCTTATGGAGAACAGCATGTTGTTTCTTAATTAGATTTTGGTCTATTTTGCCCACAGTCCCTATCTTCTTTTCAAGGATATTTACAAAATGTACCACAATCCAATATGCCTTTATAATTGTGATTTTTTTACAAAAGATTTATTGCAAGCAAATGGGAATATTTATTACTAAGTAGCAACAGCAGAGTTGTAGATAAAGGAACACAAATTTTCTTCTTTAGTTCAAAGTACTTTAAATAACTATGTGTTAGGCATCAGAGACAGCGAACAGATAAATAATTACAACAGTGAAAGAAAACAACAGTGAAATACAACACAGCATAGCCGAGGAAAACGCCATCTGCAATAAGCTTGTTTGTAACTGCCTCTGTACAAGGGTAAGAAAAACAGGCTTCCCTTAAACAGCCATCAAGCAGTCAGGTTAAGTCAGTTTGAAAAAAAAAAAGGGTGGCCAGCAGGTCGAGGGAGGTGATCCTCCCCCTCTACTCTGCCCTGGTGAGACCCCATCTGCAGTACTGTGTCCTCTTCTGGGCATCCCAGCTCAAGAAAGACAGGGATCTCCTGGACAGAGTCCAGCAGAGGGCAACAAAGATGATAAAAGGCCTGGAGCATCTTCCCTGTGACCAGAGGCTGAGAGACTTGGGTCTCGTCAGCCTGGAGAAGAGAAGGCTGAAACAGGATCTGATCAGTGTTCATAAATATCTAAACTGTGGGAGGCAATTGGACGAGGCCAAACTCTTTTCAGTGGTGGGTAGTGAGAGAACAAGGGGCAATGGCCAAAAACTAGAACACAGGAAGTTCAACTCAAACATGAGAAAGAACTTCACAGTGAGGGTGATGGAGCCCTGGCACAGGCTGCCCAGAGAGGCTGAGAGTCTCCTTCTTTGGAGATATTCAAGACTTGTCTGGATGCCTACCTGTGCAGCCTAGAGTAGGGCACATGCTCTGGCAGATGGGACTCAATGATCTCCAGAGGTCCCTTCCAACCCCTACCAATCTGTGATTCTGTGACTTACAAACCAACTCACTTTATAAGTATAATACAAACTAAAAAGCTTTAATTCAAAATATTAATTATGGTAAATGAAAGCATGATTCTCCTGTGCTTTTCTTTGTTCACATTACTATTTCAGATCTCACACACAGAAGTTCAGGCAGGGAGGTGGTTTTAATAAGCTCTGGTGAACACAGATTTGCTAAATAAGAAGTCACGTGAATGGGATTTTTTTTTTCTTAAAGTGAACTCTAATGTTCAGAAGCATCTTATCAGCCACTGAGGGGGTGGAAACCCTCAGCACCTGATCACAGAAATGAGAATCCCTTTACTCTGATGCTGCAGGTGAACTGGCTGTTTTCCAGGACACTTTTAGTGAATGTAGCTGTAGTCTCTTGTTGATACTCATCCACAAAATGCCTGTACTCAACTTCTACGCAACTGCCATGTTTGCTATCATCCATCTCAATGTATTGAAAGTCTGTTATTATTTCTACCCTTGTTTTTGACAGGAGTATTTTGAAAAGTTGTCTAAGAAGGCATCACAATGAGAGTGGGCTGTAACTGTGTAGTGTGGCCACTGCTAGCACCATTACTTTTATAAGAAGCAAAGCAGGCCCCTGTATAGTCTTATTTGGTGACCTAACCCAACACGTGAATCCCGTCTTCTAAATGACTCACAGAGAATTAAGAAGAATAAAGAATTAGTGTTTACTTCCAAGGACTGATTTTCAGGGTTAGTTTTAGCTATCACTGTGACAAGTTCCTTTCACATATATGGATATGTAAATAGATATGTGTGTTTGTGTGCATGTCTGTGTCGGCATGTGCTGTCTGAGATCCAATGGAATAAAAACCAAGAAACAACTACCTCTCTAACTGCTTAGAAACTTCTCGTCTGGTCTCTGTGGCCCCAAGTTGCCTTTACAGAGAATTACTGCAGAACTCTTCATTTCAGCAGAGAAGTACCAGGCCTCGATATAGGCATTTGGTCAATCCCAAAGTTAAAGCTTTTCCACCCTAACTTTTTAATGAGAAATAGTCTTCCTTTCTCATGTAGATATTTATTATGAAGTAGTGTGGAAATCTTACTTTGCCTTCCTTGTAGTCAGCTGGTTTCCAGACATTTTTCCAGACAGTTTTTTTCATATCATTTTTTAGCAATTATTTAAAGATTGTTTGAAATGTCTTGCTTTGACCTAATTCAGAAGATGGAGCCTTTTGCCAAAAGACTGACAGTAAATTTAAAATGTCTCAGAATAATGTTATTAATGGGGGCATCTTCAAAACAGTTGAATTAGTAGTGATGTATCGGTTATAGCTTTAAAGGTTTTAATTAATTCATAGGTTTGCTGTGATTAGAATTCACTTCTAGCACTTACAGTAAGTTTGCGGTGGCACAGATTTTGCTTGAGGCTCCAGTGAAACCTAATATTTGGTCTTAATCCAATTTAATGTGTTGCCCAGTCAGGATTTCCTCTAATGACTCATTCATAGCCCTACTGAATTGAAAAGGATATGTGTAAATTGACATTGAACTTAAACTCCAAAACTTTTTACTTTTAATCTTATCTCTAAACTGGCACCACACAACATCTTTATATTCTAATCGTATAAAAACCCAGCTCTTCCTTTTTTCCTTGTTTTTCTTATCTAATGAGGTCACATTAAAGAATGCAGGTCACACATACAGGATGGGACAAAGGCGGAGTGTAATTCTGGACAGCCAACTACACATGTATTCCCAGTATAAAACAGTAGTTGAGTAGTCCTGCAAGCAAACTATAATGCTATAAGCTAATGCAGGATCCAGTGAGGTTCAGCTACTTTGTGGGAACTGCTACTGTGCATACTCTCGCGTTCTGCTGAGTACAAACTCACTTGCTCCTTAGGTAAAGCACGTGCCTTGTGGCAACTTTCTCATGTGGCTGTATCCAAAGGTGGTCTTTGTACAGATTGCAGAGGAATAACAGATAGAAAAAATAAGATATATATTACCACCTGTAATTTTTTTTGAGGACCACGCCTAAAAGCTTTCCAATTTGCCAACGTTATTTTTCAGAATGAAATTCCATGACATCAAATATTCACGCATTCAAAGTTGTGGGCTTGTATTACAATATCAGGGAACTCAAATAAATCCTTTAGAATCTATCTAAAAAGCTTTTGAAAGGAGGCTTGAAAATGTACTGGAAATACATGGATGGTAAGAAAATCTATGAGAACGGAGAGCTCCTTATTTGCAGCAGGCAAAAGCAAAACTAAAGCCAGTGTCAGAATTTCAATTCAAAACTCAAGTAGCTGAATGAGAAGCTCGACCAAGCATACATAATTTAACAGTGAAGCTAATTATCTATCACAACAATGTTGTTATGAATGTGGTGATCAGGATTAGATCACTTTCTGAAAAACATTCTCTGGTTCAACCAGGAATTATGGAGCTTTATGCCAGAAGCTAGAGTAGCTAATGATGATAATTGTCCCTGACCTTTTCATCCAGTGATGCCATGTACTACCTTTCCAACCATACATACTACGTTCAGCTCTTCTGCACAATTGTGCTGAATGTGTGAGCAGGACCTTGGACGTCACGTCGTGAAATTCTCTGTGCGATTCACCCAATAGAGCAGATCAACTCAGTAAGCATTTAATAAAACCCAGGCTTGAGACTCCTCTCTCCTCATGATCGCTGCCAAGTAAATGGCCTCTTAAGATTGCAGAAAATACCTTCCTGCACAATCCCAGAAACAGAGCTGCATGCACTGAAAGATATTTTCAAACCGACTATTCAAGTTTTCTTAATCCTGTCTCTTCTTACGGGTGAGGATTCAACCTGCACTCTTTTAAAGGCAACTCTTGCTTTCTGAAATTTATTGTCAACAGATTGCCCCATTGTGGGCTAATGGATGAGGTTCAGACATTATGAACACTGAAAACAGTACAAAAACACAGCAGAAAAAATTATTCATTTTTATTGCAGTCGCAGGTGCGCAGTCTCACAGTTCCTTCAGATGTTGCAACTTCATGAATCTAAGATGATAGACTTACTCGTCAGCACACGTGCGGTACTGTTTGTTGTATTCAAAGCTGAACAGTACGTCAGTACTTTTAACAGCCTATGTAATGTTGTTGTCATTCAGTCAAACAGAATTATGCCTATACCTACATTTGGTATATTTTACATGCTTTTCAAAATGAAAATTTTTTTCCAAATTGAGTAAATTTTTTGATATTTTGTAAGGCAAAATTAATATGGAAAAAACTATGAATGATGGTTTTTGAAAGAAGCAAGGTTGACTTGATCAGTGTCCCATTTATCTCCACTCAGAATCTGAAGGTGAAAATAGGAACAACTCACCTGGTTTGGGCTCACTTTTTTGAAACAAGTGTATAAATTCTGTCATGCTCTAAAAATAGTAGTTATTCTTACTGGTCCCCAAAGATGAATGGGATTTTGGGGTTTTTTTAAACAGAACATCTAAGTGCCCTGATGCCTGCTTTGAATGACTGTGAGTCACCATGGATCATGATATAAGCACGTTAAAGCTTGTTCTTTGTTATTTCAGGAGATACACTTACTGTGTAATTGCTAGGTTTTGCTTAATATGATATGTTCATGATGTTCCTTGGTGGAGAATTCACCAGTCAGCAGTCCTAGGTCATCATCCTCATCACTACATTCTGCCTTTATATACCAAGTACTTTATAAACCCTGCAGTGTTACTGACTGCATAAGTTACCTGCACAGCAGAACACTGATTCCCAACTTTGCTGCTCTGAAAAAAATTGGCAACATACTGCACCTTACCAGACTCATCTCTTCCAGGCTCCTGCTGCCTCCTTTCTGTTCTGGCTCAGCTTTTCCATCTCAGGACTGCTGCACATGTCCAACAGCAAGTATAGAGGCACCAGAGTTGGTCCTGCACTGGAACAGAAAAGCTCCTGCAGGACATACCTCCACAGGCTTTGTGCCTTAACTAAAATGTGGTCACGTCTTCACAAGCAGTACAGTCAAGCACCATACTTTCAAATCTGTCTCAAGGTCATCTCTTAGATGTGTTTCTAAAGTGATGGAGGGTTTTCTCTCTCATTCCCTAACATCGATGGATGCGATCACTGACGGGTGCTTGTGGCTGCTGCTGACTGCCATGTGCCCTTCGTGGCGGTCACAGAATTCAGTTTTGCAAATGCTGCTAATCCACAGAAGATCTGTCTTTTCCCATGTGCATCCAAGCGTACATCGTGCAGCTCTGATGGAAATACCAGCCTCAGCTTCATCAAGTAGGAACACTGAGGTTCAACAAACCATTAAATGATCCTGGAGAAATGCACTAGAAAAACAATGTGCAACACATTTTCGAACCACTTCACTGGGAATAGGATTACCAATGAGAAGTTGTTTCTATTTCAGCAAAATTTTGTATCTGCACACACAGTAAGAAGAGAGCTAGCATTCTGTGATTTTATTTTAGACAAGAAAGAATGATGGTGCCATGTAACTTGCAGTAAAAATTCCTCCTGAAGTTCTTATAAGAACTGAAGTTGTAGATCGTAATTTAGTTTTTGTACAGCACGTAGCCTAATCAGCATTTCTTATTCAAACAATGTTTCCAGCAATGAGTTCAGAAGTAAATGTATAAACAGAGTTATCAGCTCTAATTGAGATACTATCATATATAACACATACAAAGACACTTGGCAAGCTTTTATCTTACAAGCTGTATTTGCATATGGCTGGTATTTATAGCCTTTAAATTAAAATAAGATTTTTTTGGTTTTGTTTTTTCATCAACGCTGTTCGTCAAGCAGGCCATACTCCTGTATGACATTGTGTTCTGGAGCTGACCTGCATTCCTTTCAAACCATTTAATCACACACAGCTGACCAACATTCCTGTATAAAACCACCTAATCAAATGCATTACAAATACCCCAAATGGTTACTTAATCTCCATATATGTACAAGTGTGAAACGTGCAGTGTCCAAATATGCCCTTTCATAAAAGCAAATGACATAAAAGCAAAAGACATTTCCAAAGTAAACCTTCCGCCCCCCCCCCTCAATCAGCACAGATATTTTTAAGGTGGTTAAGACAGTACTGCTCCACGCAGTTGGCCTTGCACGTGAAGATTAGAATTCACTGTCATTCATATTCAACCTTGTTTTCCACACTTCTTAAAAATGCAGTTTCATGAGAAATAAATATAACAGCTTTCCACTTCTGGGCAAGTATGTCAAATGAGCTGCAAAATATTTGAAAATGCCTGATGTTGCAGCACCAAGATAGCTCCAGGAGTGTATCACAGAAGACTGTATCTCCTTTCGTCTCCAAGTCACTGGGTGCAGACGAAAAGCTTCTCAAGGTTGTTACTGATGACTGCGTCTCAGAATTAAGCGGAACGAGTTATTTTTTAATGCCCAGCAGCCACACTTTGACTAGCACGTTCACTAGAAATCCCTCTAGGAAAGACGGGGACCCACCGAGCTGGAGACCGAACTGTTTTCGCCGTTTCGAGAGACACTCAGCGTCCAGCGCAGCGCTGCGAGCTGACTGACGCGAGCGCGCTTGCCGTGCTGCTGAGTGTGCTCTGCGTGTCCTGCAGGCAGCAGTTTCCCAAGTGCCAAAACTGGCCTGAGTTCACTTCCATTTCCTACGTGCGTCTCTCGGGCTTTAGCAGTGTTTGCTCATCAGAGACAATGAAACCTCGGGAGTTCTGTGTTTGGAATGTAGAGGCGCACAGGAGCAGGGGAGGTGGAAAGGTGCAGAAAGGGATACGTTTGAGAGGATGGAAAATGTGCCTGTGGGCGGTAACGGGGAAACAAACAATCCCTGCTAACGCCGTGAAAGCACAGGGCGCAGGCGAGGCTGCACCGCGAGGAAGAAAGGAGCCAAAGGGTCACTTTTCTGCTGTTCCGCCGTTGCACCAGCAGCCCCGGTGGCCGGCTGCGTGCGACGCGGCCCGGCCCGTTGGGAGGGCTCCTTCCCCCCGGCAGCCCCTGCAGCGCCGGGGGAACGGCGGGCGGGTTGCTGGCAGGCGTGCGCAGAGGCTGGGGGCGAGCGCACCCGCGGCAGCTCCGCTGACCCGCAGCGGCGTCAGAGGACGCAGGTTGCTCGCCAGGGCAGGTGGGACCCGCGCGGCGGGAAGGGGTTCGAGGGTGCCGCCGGCTCCACGCGCGTGAACCGGAGGGAAGCAGCAGCGCTTTCCAGGTTTTATAGCAGA
>VWZZ01008125.1:280597-310467 GCA_013399095.1 Psophia crepitans
GGGGTGCCCGGCGGCGGGAGCGGGGCGGGGGGGGCGCGCCCCGGCTCTCGCCAGCCCGCCCCAGGGAAGTGCTTTCCGCATGAAATCAGGGCTTACCGCGGGGGGGTTATTGGGTCTGAGCACATACGTGATGTCAGCTCCGCGGAGTGCCGCTGCAAAACCCCTGGCAGCGCGTTGAAACCCTCTGACACCCGAAGCCGACGCAGATCTGCTCCTGCTGTGCTCGGAGGCGGCTGTCCCTGGCGGGGGCGCAGCCTTCAGCACCCTCCTGTCCCACCGGGGCATACCCACCTCTGGAAGAACATCGAGTAGGAGTTGCGCGTTTGTAGCTGTGGGGAAGCAAATGCGAAGTTGTCTGGTAGGGAAAAACTGCTCCGTAGCTTATACTTGGGTCAGTCCAAGATCGTGTTTTTGCAGCCGGGGATCAAACCCTTTTCATGCTCGTATCAGCATTTTTATGCAAGGAAATGCAACATACATGAAGAAGAGCACGAGGATCAGGTCCTGATGGTGCTGGATACAAACCAGCTCCTAAACAGTCTCAGTCTGCGTTGTCAGTGTTATCACCTCGTGGCATTTTCAATGGCTGGCTTTAAGCCACAGCTCGTAGCGAGATATTAAGCAGTCACAACTGCTTCTCGAAAAGCGCCCGCCCCCAAACCCACCAAAACCTGCTAGTTCCATGGAAACGTGGCCTTGGAAACATGGCCTTGTACACCTCAGCGATCCAATCACAAAAGAAAACAAAAAAAAGTTTTTTTAAAAAAATTCTGAAACAAATTGCTTGATTGTTGGACCCTTTTGTCGTATTTAAAGGGCTAAAGAAAGAGGTACAATTGGAAGAGATAGCACTGGAAAATCAAAATTACTTTATAGCTTGTGCAAATAGCTCTGATCCTGCAGCCAGGGATTATGTTGGATGATACGCACATACTAAAGCCTTGCACGGCATTCTGTAGCAGACTTCCATAGTGTCCTGCGCTTACTTAATTTAGTAGGTGTATGTACTACCACTTACTTATTTTAGTAGGTGTATGTACTACTGCATGTACTCCCAACAAGCTGTAAATTATATGACTGGTTGCCTTTCCACTGCCTGTAGAAGAGCTTCTTCACCGTAAAATCTTCTGCAGTAGCTCATGGGCTGCCCGGTGAACATGGTAAGCCACTGCTTTCTTTGTACTGCTAAGCCTGCAAGTGTGCCAGGTGCTTTATTTTGAAGATCTTGCATCTAAGCTGGAAACTGGTCTTGAGAGCGGAGTTGAGGGATCACTCAAGATGGAGTTCAAATGCAGTGGGAAAGGGTTTTAATTTGAATAAAACGATTAGAATTTGGCTGTCCTGTTGTCACGAGGAAACTTTTATCAGCACTCCAGTTACAGTTCCAAAATTGTATGGTACCTTTTCCTTTAGATAACTCCTTTGGTTAACACAGAGGCCTGGCACCCATGCCTGGTGAGAAAAGACTCTCTTCGTAACGTTTCATTTCTGCACGCTTTCATGTGGCAAAGACTGACTTGCACCAACTGACTGTTCCACTTCACCCTGTCACTAATAGTGTTTTAAACCAGCAATTCAGTCGTTTTTCAGATCTTTGTGATTTCTGGTCTGTGTCACTGACTCATTGTGCCACAGGAAGAAACTGTGGCTTGTATCTTGCTGAAAAAGTGGGTAAAACAGGGTTGTATCAGAGTCCTCTCCAAATCTGAGGAGCTTGCAGCGGACCAGTCTGCTAAAAAACTTCCTTGTTTGAATAGCTCAGCACAGGCTACTCAAAATACTTCAGGTGGCATTTTGGCATGAGGAGATGGGCAGTCTTTCAGGTAAGGAAGTCCTGTAGAAGATAATAAATTGTATTAGATACAAACTGCTTCTCTTGTTAATGTTTTTTTTCTTTAATGACAGTAATGTGGTACGTAAATATTTTGTGATTTCTTTGGGGCCAGCTTCTGAGTGTACAAAGAGCCACTCACTTAGACTGGTTGAACAGGATGCCTGAGGGGTACCTTTGGAGATGCAGTCTCTGTCCTGAGTACTTGTGAATAAATTATTTTCTTTTTTTGGTCGTGATTGGAAAATCATAATGCCAAATATCTACCTGTTCTGTAGCCGTTTTTGACAAGGCGTCAGCAGAGCTTCAAGAAACTAGAAAGTGCGTCTTACTGCCCCCTTTCTTCCCAATTGGCCAGGCTTGCTGGGAGCTGAAACCTCTCCCCATGCGAACTCCATAGGTGCAAGAAGTCACCTTGTCTCCCGACAGGTACTTGAGGGAAGTACTTGTGGGTACCATACCACCTGCACTGGTACAGCTCTTGTCCTTGCATGGTCCTTCTCCAGGACGTCCCAGGCCCCTGTTGTCTCTGCACCCACAGTAGCTCCATCCTGCTTGGACGCTTTCCTGATTACAACCAGGAAGGAAAAAGCCTGACAGCCGTGCTTTCCCCTCCATTTTATGTCCTCTGAATTGGAGACATGCGGGTAGCTCTGCCTTCATGCTGTGATGAGAAGCCAGCAAGAAAGAGGAGCGCACAGGCAGAGGCAGCCCAGTGGGGAGAAGACTGAACTGTCACAGAGAGCACCACAGAACTCATGTTGGCAGTAGTGCAGGGATGCTGGTACTCATAGCTGTGGCATAATTTGGCGTCATGTGTGCATGGAGTGGCAATGCTAGTATCACCGTCCTGCACCTCACAGGCACAAAGGTGCCTGTTCCAGCAGCCCTTGTGGGATGCAGCATGTTATCTCACCTCACCCGGCTTTCAAATGTTTCAGCGGGCTTGATGGGATGTGCAGCGGAGCTTTATTTCTACCCCTCTCTGTCTCTGATTGCCTGTATGAAGCTCCAGAAGCAACCTGTGAATCACTAACATGGTTACAGAAGCAACGAGGGGAAGAGAGGGGGAAAGTTACCATTTTTATTTCAGTTTTGTTAGAATAAATCTAAATCTGTTTCAGGTTACATTTGAAGGTAAAATATCAGAATATTCTCATCCTTCCTTATGCAACCATGTTAATTAGTGCTAAGTAGAATAAAGAAAAGTTTGTATTTTTCAGCTGAAAGTCTTGGTAAGGAACCTTTTTACCAGTGCTTTACTGTATAATGCTTAGAAAATACAGTGATTTTGTACAGTTGAAATGTATATATTCACTGTCAAGATGAAAATGAAGTTAAAAAATTTTGAGAAGTATTGGATTTTGGAAGGGCAAGTAGTTGTTCTTTTTAACTGTTGTCAGAATAGGACCATAACTAAACTAAAGGAAATAATGCTTAGATAATTGGCAAGAGGCCTTGGAGGAGTGTTGTGTCTGTGCTTTCTCTTTTTCTGGTAGATATGCCTGTTTCTCAAAGGAGGCAGAGCAGGTGCATAGTAAACCCAGGGGAATTTCTCTTTAAATGCAAATGTGATTGAATGATAGATTTATATGCACGGTGGAACCATTGGAAACAAGAAAATAGAACATATGCATCAGATACTTGATTGATTTAAGGTCTCCAGAGAGTTTTTTAATGAGGGGGAAAAAATTAATTAATTATTGTGGTAGAAATATCACCTGCTGCTTACCTGTCTAAGGTGGAACTGTCATTTCACCTTCTAAGATAAAGCTCCAAGTGATTTAGAGGTCTGAAGATCTTAGAGGTGTCAAAGAGAAACACAGTTCAGCTGTCATACTTCACAGTTGAGGCAATCCTTGGTCAGGTATGTTTTGTTGTACATAAAGGATCATTTAAAAAAGCTTATTTTGCATATGAATGTGGTTGATTTGCACATTGTAAAGAATTATTAAGTATCACTTGAAAATATATTTTTCTGGTTAAAACGTAGCATTAGGTCTGTAAGGTTTGCTCTAAGCATTTCCTTTGCAGTTCCGTTTCCTCCCCAGTACTTGTTTGCAGTCAAACTGCTGGCATTATTTTTCTTTGTTTATACCAGAGAAAGGCATTGTCTCACTTATCTTTTAAATTCAATACAGTGTATTACATGACCTTGTGCATAAAACCCCCCCCCTTCCCACCCCCCCCCCCCCCCAATTTAGCGAACTTGTTTACATCTGTGAGTAAAAATCAGGCCATGCTGCATAGCTTTCTCACATGTGCGTGACAGTGGCGTGCACATGATTATGATTTGAAGCTGTAGTGCTGTGCTGGTTATTCATCCATGTAGTTCTTCTGCAGGATTTGGCCATACTCACTGTCATTTTTCTTAATAAATAGGGAATACCTCTAATGTCCAGGCTAACAACATGTAACTGCTGGCATGTTTATACATGCATGTACATATTTCACGTTCTCTTTTACTAAAACACAACTGTAAATATTCTGCCTTTTGTGTGGTACACTGTCAGTTCCAGCTGAGTCACAGTAGTAAATTTATGGAAAGCCCAAGAATTGCTTTTGAATTGGCTCAAGATTTTAAATATTGAAGTTGTCAGCATGGTGATTTATTTTCATATTTGTAAGTGCTACGTCCAAGATGTTTTTTAAAAACAAACAAACAAAATACAGCAAAACAAACCCGGGAAGTATAGTGCACACAGCAGCAGAGGTGTGCAAGCAAGGTAAATAAGCTATATGTTGTATTTTTTGACGTACTCTTCTGTTGTGACTAGACTAGGTGTACGCATTTCTCCTCCTGTACATTCAGATAGTCTCAAGGTATGTGTCATGATTATGCTAAATGCTGGGATATTATAATTTCAGAAACTCGTATGTTGAGCACTGGGTAAATCACAGTATTTGTGCTTGTTGCTAGGACAAGGGCAAAAACTTATCTTGAGTTACTGAATGTAATCACCAGGAAATGGAGTGATACTTACCTCATTAATTATTTGCTTTTCATTAACTTAAACCAGATTTTAAATTAGAGGTAAAGGAATTTACAGAGGCTAAATGTAAGCAACTTTGAACAAATACTGTAATCTTGAACTCCACCAGTGCTTTTCACTGCATATCTGCAGAATTGTAGTTACCTGGGCCCTTGAGTAATATTGTTCATGTTTAAGTTAATGGGCACCCTTGTGGTTGGTGTGAATGGAGTGAGGCAGTGTGCCCACGGAACAAGCAAGAGCTTAGAAAAAGGAAGATCCAGCTTTTCACTGTCCTTTTGAATACGTTACATTATACAACATCTGGATGCTATATTTGCTTAAAGCAATTTGACGGCATAGTTTTCAGGAGGCTGAGTTTGTATTCTCCTGTATACATCCTTGTATTAGTTATCTGTGTCTGGCATGGTAAGTTTTCCGTAGGAGAAGGAAAACTACTTTTTGAAGAGTAATTATGACAACAGTAGTTGCAGTTACGATTGAATGGGCCAGATCTTGGAAAAAAATGCAGGCAAAGTAATTATCTGCAAGTTAAAGGAGAGTGAAATTTGTGACATACTGTTACAGAGCACATGGGACAGTTCCAGAAATTAATGTTAGAGTTGTAAGTAATGTGCGTGTAGTTCAGTATGCTTCTGTTAATGATTGTGTTAGTGTAGTACCATGTTCTGTCGCTGGTAAATTGTAATGATACTGCTTTTGGTGATAAGTTGACCCTTAATTCTAGGTTCAGGAAGCCTTTGTTTACAAATAGCTCAATACAACTATGCTTGAAAAAGAGTTTTGGGAGCACCAATATCTGAGATATTAATATAAAATCATTACTTACTGTTCAACATTGTGAACCTTCTACTGGTATATATGGCACAAATTTAGCAGTTATCTCAGCTGCTCGGTAGTGCTTGAAAAGCATTGATAACATCAGTCTAATGGGTAGGTTTTTCACACCACACTTGGCAACTTGAGCTGTCATCCTCTAAGACTGAATGTAGAGAGCAATTAAATTGTCACCCAACTCCTTACAGTTGTTCTTGTGGCTCGTAGACGAAGCACATTAGCAAACAGCATAATGGAAATTGTGTTTCTGCTCTTTACGCCCAAGATGGAGTTAACCATTGCTTCTCTACACAAACAGCGCTGCCTGAGTGTCTGGAGGTTTAGCTGTGGTCATGTGTGGAAAGGCCCATGTCCAGACAGCTCAGTGGAGCACGGTTCAGGGCGTCCGCAGAGAGACAGGCATTTTTATCCCTGCGCCCAGAACTTTATTTCAGTAGCTTGCTTCTTCCCATGGTAAATTAGCTCGTATGTAATCCCTGATGCTGTGATCCGATTCCTACCAGAACTTTAAATGTCTGAGTCAAAACTGGCTTGTCTGTCTTTACACTGTCCTCATAAGGCAGCTAAGCGTGCTGAAGAACTGCATTCTTTCTTAACTTGTCTTCTGGTTGTGATTTAGCAAAATGCACACCAAATCTCCCTGGAGTGAATCATTCATTACACAGTCGGTTTAAGAACATGTGTAAACCCCTTTGGTCACTTGCTGGACAAATGGTAGTAAGCCATCCTTGAGAGAATGTAGTGTTCTGTAGAAGTTTGTAGCTAGTAGAGGATGTAGTGTTGCAACTGTGCAGCAAACCACCGTTTGAGGGGAGGAGGTCCTGAATTTCAAGGAATTTATCAGCTGCTGGGTTTCTGCATCACAGTTAAGTTCTGCCCCTCTTAGCAGGAGTAGTAGATTAAGGCATTATTGGTATCTTGATGTTCTTCTGAAATAACTGGCTTTGAAAATGCAGATAACTAACGTGCCTCCTTAGGTTAGGGTCTCGGCACCCGGCGTTAGTGTTTTATGAAGATGAATGAGTGCCATTTACACCTAACGTGGTTGCCTCTAACTGTCTGTACAGTGTAACAGTGTCTCTTCGTTATACAGTAAAGCCGGGTGAGTTGCTGTACCTGGAGGATCAGGTTAATCTGGCCTGACCCTGTGAATACCCACAGGAAAGGCCGACCAGCATGTATTACGGTGTCCTTCAGGAGTTCAAGGGAAGCGGGTTGTGTAGGGAAAGGAATTAGCCCAGCTGATACAATTTAGCAAAATGGACACTCTCTCCAGCATGTGTTCCTCATCAGGTCCCCTATGCTTTAGGATATGTTCCCAGACTTTGCTTTTTGCAAATGCAGTTTTTAGATGGACGGATCTACAGTAGCACTATTTCTGGATGTGTCTACACTGCGATCGAGTAATCTGCAGGACATGCGGACAGATCTATACTGGCTTTAATCTATATGTGATGTGAAGACATGCCAGCCTAGACTTAAGAGAGGGCTGTCCAAGCCTTCTGGACAGATTGTTAAACCGTGCTGAAGTCTGCTTTCATCTGTCTTTGCTGCTATTTTTAACTGTGCTATCTAGATTAGTACTACCATGGATACTGCTACACGTGCTGACATAAATTCACAACTGCATGCCCACTGCTTCCCTGCAGCATTGTCAGTGGATGCTCTGCATTGGGAGTGCAGCCCTTCTTCTTTGTACTGGGACACTCTAGTTTTCCACTGAGTTCAGTTGTTTATTTCACAGTTTAATTCCCCCTTGTAAGGAATTACAGAAAAGGCAACGGAGTGTAGGAGAGAAGTCTGGCAGTTTTCCGCTCCAAAAATTCATTTTATAGTGTCTATTCCAAGTTTGATTATTATGCTCAGCCTTAAAGAACCTTCAGATGCAGGTCACAGGTTTTTGCAAGTGCTAAATCCAGATGAGAGTCCGGGTTGATGGAGCAATGTTAGGAAGTTAGCATTTTAAAATGTTCATTGTGAAAGAATGGATTGAGAGCAGCCCTGAGGAGAAAGACTTGTGGGTGCTGGCTGATGAAAAGCTCAACGTGAGCCGGCAGTGTGTGCTGGCAGCCCAGAAAGCCAACCGTGTCCTGGGCTGCATCAAAACCAGTATGGCCAGCAGGGTGAAAGAGGTGATTTTGCCCCTCTACTCCGCTCTTGTGAGACCCCACCTGGAGTACTGTGTCCAGCTCTGGGGTCCCCAGTACAGGAAGGACATGGAGCTGCTGGAGCAAGTCCAGAGGAGGGCCACAAAGCTGATCAGAGGGCTGGAGCACCTCTCCTACGAGTACAGGCTCAGGGAGTTGGGGTTGTTCAGGCTGGAGAAGAGAAGGCCGTGGGGAGACCTAATTGCGGCCCTCCGATACCTGAAGGGGGCCTACAGGAAAGCTGGAGAGGGGCTGTTTACAAGGGCAGGGAGTGATACGACAAGGGGGAATGGGTTTAAATTAAAAGAGGGGAGATTTAGGTTAGGTGTTAGGAAGAAATTGTTTACTGTGAGGTTGGTGAGGCAGTGGAACAGGTTGCCCAGAGAAGCTGTGGAGGCCCCATCCCTGGCAGTGTTCAGGGCCAGGTTGGATGGGGCTTTGGGCAACTTGGTCTGGTGGAGGGTGTCCCTGCCCATGGCAGAGGGGTTGGAACTAGATGGTCTTTGAGATCCTTTCCAACCCAAACCATTCTATGATTCTATGAAAGCATTTAATCTAGAGCGCAATTATGTGAAAAATTTCATGAAAAATATCAGCAATGACAGTAAAGTGATTGTCATACATAAAACACAGTCCAGCTTTATTAAAAGTTGAATGTATTTTCAGGAGAGGTAATGCTTGTGGGTTTTGAATATTTCAAGGAAGAGACCTGCACTGCTAAGAACTTCTTGTTGCTGTTGTTAGGGTTTTTTAATGCAGTAAGAGTAATTTTTGCTTTGTCACTCAGACTAATTGTTAGGTTACTCCACAGTCTTTGTCAGTGAAATATTCTTCTAATTAAGGTACCATGTTGTAAGAGTAAAGTTTGACAACAACAAGTGTACTTCCGCATCGAATTTTAGTAATTTTTATTCAGAAATAGTCTTTCCTTTCCTCATTTAAACAAACAAACAAAACCAGAGAAAACAGCGAAATTGATTTGTATCTAAGGGCATAGTCTGAAAATATCTGTCA
Organism: Psophia crepitans; assembly: GCA_013399095.1. Classification (NCBI taxonomy): domain Eukaryota; kingdom Metazoa; phylum Chordata; class Aves; order Gruiformes; family Psophiidae; genus Psophia; species Psophia crepitans. The sequence goes on from VWZZ01008125.1 coordinate 289,420, forward strand.
AGTATCTATTTCTTTTACTGTGCAATTTTCATGCTATTTAAGAAAGACAAGGGAGAAAACAAGGATTAGAAATTGAAGTTTGGACGTAAAAAGGTGAATTAATGCAAATTTTTTTCATGCTACAAAGTAAAAGTGAGTACTGTCAAACAAAGAGGAATACAAAATAGACTGTAACAAGGCATATGTTTCTGTGACATGAGACACGCTGTAGAGGAGTAAGGTGAAGCTGCGCTTTTCAGCCTTGTAGAATGTTGCAGCTTACTTATCTGCCAAGAAAAAAAAAATTGTTTCTAGATTCCCTCATCTTTCCTTAAAACAGTTCTTTAAAAAATGTATTTCTTATGTCTGTCCTTGACACCCTTCTGAGGAGGAGGAACAACCTTGGTTCACCACACGGAGCACAAGATGCAAGTGGGTAACTCTGGGTCTTGTTTTGACTTGGAAAATAAAGAAGCCGTAATGGGAAATTACATGAATGCTTCAAAGATTTGTGATGGTGATGAAGTCAGGTGCTTTGAAATTAAAAAATGGGAGAAGTAGAGTTTACTGTGACATTTCATGCTGTCCTCACTCTTTCCCTTATTGTCAAGCTGTGTGGTGGTCTGCGATGTTTAGTTAGATACGAGATGGGGAAGCTGGTTAGACAGGACATGGAAAAGATGGAAGTACTGAATGCCTTCTTTGCCTCAGTTTTAATGAGCAAGACTGGCTTTCAGGGGGACAAGTTTGGAGCAAGGAAGATGTACCCTTGGCAGAAGAGGATCGGATTGGGGAATACTTCAGCAGACTGGGCATATGTGAATCCATAGGCCCTGATGGGATGCACCCATGAGTACTGAGGGAACTGACAGATGTCATTGTGAGGCCACTGTCAATAATTTTTGATCAATCATGATGACTGAGAGAAGGGCCTGAAGAGGGAAGGAAAGCAAATGTCACCCCGTCTTCAAGAATAGCAAGAAAGATGACCCAGGGAAATAAAGGCTGGTCAACCTCATCTCAATTTCTGGGAAGATACTGAAGCAGCTATTCCTGGAAACCATCCCCAGGCACATGAAAGTCAAGAAAATCATCAGGAGTGGTCCGGATATGGGGAGATAGTGCCTGACCAACTCAATAAACTTCTGCAATGTCCCTCTACTCAGCTCTTGTGAGACCCCACCTGGAATACCGCGTCCAGCTCTGAGGTCCCCACTACAGGAAAGACGTGGAGCTGCTGAAGCAAGTCCAGAGTAGGGCCACGAAGATGATCAGAGGGCTGGAGCACTGCTCCTGCAAGGACAGGCTGAGGGAGTTGGGGTTGTTCAGGCTGGAGAAGAGAAGGCTCCAGGGAGACCTAATTGCGGCCTTCCAGTACCTAAAGGGGCCTACAGGAAAGCTGGAGAAGGGGTCGTTTACAAAGACAGGGAGAGATAGAACAAGGGGTAATGGGTTTAAACTAAAACAGAAGAGATTTAGATTAGATTTTAGGAAGAAATTGTTTACTGTGAGGGTGGTGAGGCACTGAATATCCTAGCCAATTTCAGTGTGTGAAGGATCGGACAGTAGGCTTGATTGTCCAAAGTTAAAAAAGGGGGTGGAAAGGTGGGAAGGGTGCAGGTGGAGCATAGGGTAGGAAAGTGGTTTGGCCGTTGTTGCAGAGAAACTGGGCTTCCACACTTGAGGAGGCAGCGCATAGACTTCACACAAATGGTGGATACACTTGATATATCGTGACCCTTGTGGGGAATGTTACTTACATAGGAGTTTTCCCTTGAATTTATAATTAAAGCTCACATGAAGCAAAAAATCATCATGGGACTAAATGCAGGATATATATTTTGGCAGGCAAGCGTAAATGAGGCACATTCTAAATTTCTGACTTCAAATACAGCATTTGAATGTTACAAACTTAAGAGAGAAATGTTTGGCATCAGTTCTCTCCCAGGATATTTCTAAAAGTAATTGAACAGATCACTGTGGGACTAAAAGGTATTGAAATTCTAACGCATGATTATTGAATTTAAGTTGAGGAATTTAAATGAGAAAATGAAAGATGGAGGGAAGTGTTTGAAAAATGCCTTTTTGTCATTTTAAAAATAATAATAAAAACAAAACCCAACATGACCTAGCAGAGGCTTTCAGCATTTGAAATATATTGAGCAAAGATATCTCAGATTACTTGGTTTATTGAAAGAACAGTTATAAATGAAATGTGTTCTTAATGAAAAAAGCAGCTGAGTAAGATTTATGGGGGTGGTACACTGATTAAATTAATTCCATATTTTTCTATGATCATTGCCACTGTAGAAGATAAGGTGAATAAGGGTGTCGTGTGGCTTTAGGGAGAGAAACCAAGGCCAGGTTTTGAGCACCGTGTCACAAAACTGCAGTATCCAATGCTATGATTTAGTGGAACTGATTTTACTGTGAGTAGAAACTTCCAAAGGATCACTGCCCTTGTGCGACTGCCCCCAGTGCTGCTGCCGTTGACTCAGTGGAAAAACGAGAGACCTCGGTTTCTGATTTTAAATGAGAGTGGAATGAGTCACATCTGCTTTATTAAAGATGTTGACACAGAATTCCCCACCTCCCCCCAAACCAGCGCATGGTTTGGAAAGGCTGAGCTCTGCTACGCTTGATTTCATCCTAACATAAGTGCTGGAGCCTACATCAGCAGTGGTAGCTGCCATAAGCCCTTTGCTGCTCTGTCTTACTTTGGGGCCAAGTATCTTGTTCCTTGTGGACGCTGTTACTAGGGTGTATTATTTTTGGATTTTTACACAAGAACTAGGCTACCAAAAGAAGGCATCTCTTTTATTTCTGTAGTTCATGAACTTGCAACAGCCCTGCAGATGTTGAATATTCATTACCTTTGCCAGAAGACGTTAGAAGTTGTGAACACTTTTACGGCACAGTACTTTTCAAATTGTACCTGGAGTAAACTGTTAAAGCAAAATATCACGCGTATGTGTATGCATCACTTTCTTCTCAAGTTGATTTGGAATCATATGTAACCATTAATTTCCTGAATGTTATGTTTAATGCTCCTAAAAATGAACGTGTCTGAAGTCTTAGTCCAGTAAATACAAGGACAGTGTCTATACTCACGCACACTTTCTCACATGGTGTTTCTTTACTTTGGTAAAGTTTTACGTTACTATGGAGTAGTTTTAGGTGACACACGGGCTTTGTACTGTCTGGAGCCATCCGGGATATAAGGGTTGAATTTGCATTTTTCCCTGTGTTTTCCATACAGAATGAGTCATGGTGATGGTCTTGACTAATGGCTTATGGCATGTTACGAGGCTTGATAGGGAACGTGGAAATGCAAAGCAAGATATTGTTAGTACTCAAATTAATTCCTTCTTACTTGTCAATTTTACCAAATAGTTCTACAAGGCTCTGCTGTTTCTTTGGTTACCTTAGTAGTGTACTGATTGTGTCAAATAATCTAGGAGCCCTGTCAGCTGATCTAATTGTCATTTAGTAGTTCCCTCCTGAATTAAGGAATAGGAATAAGCGTTGGCTTTAATGTGGAGTGCGCTGCGTTTCAGTCACTAGTATTCTCTGAAATAATGAAGTGAATTGCAAATAGTCTTGACATGAAATAGCACAGCATTTTATGTCTCTCTTTCACTGTTCCAAGCAACCATGACTTGATCCATATAAGTCTTTGGTTCAGTCTCAAATCTAGGTTTAATGGAGGATTTACAGAAATGTTGAACAGCACTAGTACTTTTACGTGATTGATGCAGTGTTCTATATATATTTTACAGTTCTGCATTATAAATTATTTGGTGTGTTAGTATTAAAAACAGATGACAACCTATAGCTTTAGTATTATATATGCATAGAAGATGGATATATACCCGTACATACTCTGTATTTGTGATGTTGAACCTCTATGCTATATTAAAATGTATTATTCATTTCTGCCAACAACCATGAGTCAGTGGAAAATAATGGGCGCAATCATTTGAAAAATGCGCATTCACAATTTGCTTGTATTCATCTCAAAGTGTAGACTGCAGATGTGTAACCGTTCATTTTACTGTTCTCAGTGAAGCGTGTAAGCCTCCTGAGGATTCACATTTATGAACTTCCTGCATTGCCATTGGTATTTAAAGTAGAACAGATAGGTAATGTGAAATAAAATTTATTTATGCTGTAGAATTTACTGATACAAGAGGTAGTTAAAAAAATCAACCCTATTTTATAAAATACAGCTGCAGTATTTTAACTTGTAAAGTCATAAATCCAATTTGCAGTGGGCTTTGTCTAGTAATTGCAAATATTGTATGTACGTTTTCTCCTAGGAGTCTGACTTGAATTAGAAGTGTCTCTTTTTTTCCTAAAATTTTGCAGAGAGAAAAAAGATGAGTATCTTTTAAGCTTACTTTGTTAAGCAAACTTTTCTCATCAGATTTCACATTTCTAAAAATGATTGAAGAACAGAATTGTTAATTCCTGGTATTTCTGCTCAGTCGTAATTTTCCATGGAAAGTTATGTCATACACAATCTCCTGATCTGTATGTGAATGTATTATTTTAACCTGGGTTTAGTGTTAGCGTTAAATTACTGATACTCAAAACAAACGTGTTTGAAGACTTCTTTGGGTAGCTCTGCTTAAGAAAATATTTTTAAAGCACAGAGGAAGTACAATGAACTAGTTACTAGCTGCCCAATTTAAACCTGAGCTTTTGTACGTTCAGTGCTCCAAAATATATCAGTGGCAGGTTTCCCACTGTTGTGCATGTTCTGTTTTATTACTGATTGTTCCAGATTGTGCTTCTGGACTAATGTAATCTTATTCATAGCTTGATAAGATATCTAAATTTTTTTCCGTTGGTTCAGTTGGTTTTGTTTTGTTTTAGTCCATTCATTGATATTATATCTTTTATGGGTTTTTTTTCAGCGTTTCAATAAGCAAAGGAAAAAACCTTTTCCTAGACATTCTTAACAGAGCTGCTTTCTATGTATTACTGAGAACTTGAAATTTTTGAGGTTGTTTTGATATGGGGATAGTGCAGTGTGATTAATCATAAATTCAATCTTATTAGAACCTGCATAAGAAAACATTGCAGTATCAATCCATTGCTGTAAGTTTTACTCTTGAAACAGTTTGGAATCCAAGTGGAAAAAAAAACCAAACCTTTTTGTTTGTTTTTAAGGTTTTTTTTTAGTTTTAGAAATATGTTAAGGTTGATTGTTGTGATGAGGGAGAAAACAAAAATGATGTTTTAACTACAGGTATCATGTAATATAGTGTTTCCTATGTGTATTTTAGATCTTGAGCTGCAACGTGAAAAATACGAGTTTTGCCAGGACCAACAGACACAAAAATTCTTTTCCCGTAAATGGAGTGGTTTAAACCAAACAGGATGCTTGAAAAATTACAGCACTTACAAAATCTTTTAAAAATATTTGCAGATTATAATTCTTCTAGACATGGGCCTCCAGGACGGCAACATAATAAATAATCCACTTTGAGAGAAATTGCTTCCATAAAATTGAGAAAGTGAAAAAATCAGCAGTGCTGTGTTTACATCACCATAATTCTGCAGGGAGAAGGAATTAGTTCTCTTTCTAAATTTGAAAACTAAATTTAGTGTACAGTTAGAAAGAGATAGTAATCTCTGGGGTTTTTTTTGGCATCCCTTAGTCACAGCCTGCGGTGTACTCTAAGGTGTCCAGCTCTGGCTGAGAGCGGTGGTGATTTGGAGCCAGCACAGCTGATGCCAGAACTGCTACATCATTCACTGCTGAAAGCAGGAGGATAATCAGTGCTTGCTCTTTTCCAGAATCATAGGGAGCTTTTCAGGTTTCTGAACTGAGACATGCACATATGTCATGACTTCTGGGGACTAAATTACCTTCCCCTGGGTTCAGTTTTGGAGACTGACTGATTTCACAGCGCTGGTTTTCAGGTGGGTAGGTGAATTTCATAGCAGCAAATCCTTTCTGGTTGTTCAGTGTAAATCTGAATTTTAGACTTTGTAGTGTATCAGACAGAGCATGATATTCTGTACAATATTTTATGTACACTCTTAGTTTCTATATATACACAAGTACACAATGGTATGTTTTCTGTACTAGTGGGACTGCTGTTTCTGAATGATCTTAGTTAGACCTGACTTCAATTAATTTTCCTTAGCACGGACATAACTGCTTCAAAGGTCCTGCTACATCTTTAGAGAATTTTGTACAAGCCTTAACTAACCTGCAGGCATGTGTGAAGCTAAGTCATCTTGCAGGGAAGAATGTGGATTTGTGAGTATTTTGGTGATGGGCTCTGTCACCATCTGAATCTATCAGTTAGAGGAGAGATTATTGTCTTTACCAGTTACAGTTCTACAGATGTGCCTCGTCTTTTGTCAAAACTCCCATAAGCTGCTTAGTAGTTTCTTTGTGTGACTTTCCAGCACTTCCTATGACTCTGCATATGTTTCTGCAAATTCACAGGGAAGAGTACTGCTACAAAACTCAGTTTCTCATCTGCACTTGTGGCTGTGTTGGATCTTTGAGTGTTTGAACAGCAAAATGGGTGAAATTCTTCATAAACGGTCAGAACTTTATGAACTCGGCTATTAGGGTTGGAGACTGTTGGATCGAGGAATTCAGGCAGGTTCAGAGTTCACCTGACCCTGTTATTCTACCTTCTCTAAACTCAATAAAGTTTGAAGACAGTAAAGTTGCAAAATTCACGTCTGAATAACTGCTTGTTCAGCACAGTATCCGTGCTGCCTTTCACATAAGGTTTCATGATGATACTGCAATTATTCATAAACAAGGATTGATGGTGATGACATAATGGATATTCATATTTTAAGTGAACCTGAATCACTAATTAGCAGAGTACTCTGACAGCTGCAGACAATGCAGTCCTGTCTTTGCCCAGCCAGGGTTCTTCTGGAATTATAAGACATCGTCTCTCAACTCATAAGAGCATTTGTGAGAGCTACTTTTGAGTAGCAGGAATATACTTCTTGGAAGATAGATTTGCTAGATAACAAGCAACCTGAGATCATATTCATCAGTAGCAGCTAAGTGCTGAACTGACATTACAATCCAAAGTTCCTTTTCAGACTGTACAGCTATGATAAAGATCAGTGAATCATCTGTATAATTGAAACACCATATGAACGTCCTGGACCACATAAGGTTCCCAACTTTGACTGTATTCCACAATGCAAATTCTGGGATTGGCAACACTTTCTTCTGTGTAATCTGATATATGAACCAGGAAATCCTTGTTCCTCCCTGCTCACCAGATGTAATGCCCCTTTACCTTGCAAGAAGTGAATGGAAAAAGTTGGAACTGGTTGAAAAGGAGTAATCTCTTAAACAGTTGCAACTGGTGCTGATTTGTTCTGAGCAGTATTAAAGCTGTCTTCTCTTCCTGGAACTGGGACAGATCCTACCTGGAGTGTTGTTGCTTGTTTTAGTGTATGTGGGAAAAAGAGGCAGTAAAAGAAATATTCCTTTGTTGGAAAAATGGAGTAAGTCATACAACACTGCCTAGCCAACTGTATTTATTCCCAATAAAGTGACTACACTTGTAACTTGGTCACATGCCAAGACCGATGATGTGCTTTATAGATACAGAAGATTAGGTTAATAAAACTACAAATTATAGTGCTACTATCCACAAGCACAAGTTTTCCTATGACAATTTTGTTTACTTAAAAACTAAACATTATAACATTGATGTTAAATTACTTGCGCAGATTTTAAACTAAATCTAGCCAATCAGTGTTTCTGCTTACTTGTCAGTTGCGGATAACTAAATATTTGCTTGTGAAGCTAAACTGCTGTCTGCCAAATGTTCTCAGTTTGTTTTTTTTCCTCAGTAAATAGATGTATTCCCAGCGTCTAATTTTATTCTTTACACTCTCCTAGAACTAGAAGTAGAATTATTGGTTTTAGTGAAAAAACGGAGATTGTGGTATTTGGCCATACATTCTTCCAATAACCCCTGTCAACAGATTGTGCTAAATGTAACAGCTGTTCCTGGTGGGCCCAATAGTCATGACTAGAGAGGAGTTCAAGAGTGCAGTACAGGCTGTCTCAGTGGAGGTGGAGGAGTTGGGGGGACTGGAAATGGAGATGGTAGATCAACAGCATGAGCTCAGGCCTCCTCTTTGTATGATAAGCAACTTGGGCATACAGTGTCTGTACCTACAATTACAGTCCCTTTCAGAGGTCATACTGAATGATATGGTTGCATAATTTCACGTGTGGAGGCTAGTGGCTAGAAATCAGAATTGGATGTTCATTACCAGAGATCAGAACTGTCTGGTTTTGGCATGCTTTGTTGTTGTCTCAAACAGAAATGTCATTGGTGTGGAGCTAAACTGAAGCTTACGCGGAGTAAAAAAACAGTTACAAATCAGTCCATACCTAAGTGTATCTCTGTTGTCCCATTCTGGTTCATCACCAGGCCCTATCTGGTCATCTTTAGCTGCTAAACTTCCTAGTTCTCACTGTCTAGCTCACTGCACAGTTTGGCAGCTTTGTGAATGACTTCTTGTTCAGTGAAGTTTGAGGAGAATATATAAAAAGAAACTAAAGCGTGTTTTTAACAGCTTCAGTAGGCTTATCCTCGTTAATATTTTTGGGTTTCCATTACCTTTGAAACTTTGAGGTCATTGCCCCATTTTTTCATTAATTTCATTGATTTTTGAGTCATTCAGCTTCTTCCTGTGCTTGAACAAGAGGCACTAGACGGTTTCTCTCAGCTGCAAACGTTTCCTGTTATCCAGCGCTGATTTTTCCTACTGTTGTCACCCATGTCCATGTATTCTGGTGTTTTTCCAGACAACAAGGCTGCTTTTTGGCTCCTCTATTTCCTTTCCATGTGTCCTTAATTAACAGTGACACCCACAGAAGTAGCTTGAGTCCTTTAGGCAGAGCACTTAAAATCCTGAGCTTCAAGAGAGTCACATGTAATGAAGCAGGGGAGTCTGAATACTTGTCTGGAGAGTAGACTCCTGGATGGAAATAAACAGAAGTGCAAATGAAAAGTTTTTCTGTTTGTTTTAGTAATTTACAATGTGGAGTCAAACCCAAGAGACAGATTTAAACTTCAGTGGTAGGACATCTGTGGTCTGGTTTCCAACTGTAGTAGCAAGTCATTGTGGCCGACTGACATCCAAAAAGTTAAAAATACTATTGCAATATTTTTGCATGCGGTAAAGGAGAGCATACTGGTTTAAAAATTAATCTTATCTGTGATACTTAAACTTGGAGGACATTGGTTATAAATTTTTGGATGTTCATTAAAGGTCTGACTTTTTCTTTCTTTCTCGTTATCTGCAGCTATTTTTACAAATAAAGCCTAAGTGTCAGTAAAATACTGTTAAATCAGAATGGAGGAGTTCTAAATCCACTTTTTACAAATGTTGTAAATTGCACAGGGTAGAAGTGTACCCACCCCCTTTCCTTATCTGTGTTGTCTTTTAAACACATGATTCAAAGCTGCACAAACTGTAAAGGTCAGTATTGTTCCAGTGAATGGAAGACAGTGAGGCATGCTTGTTCATCTGTCTGGTAAACAATTCTGGAAAAAATAGCAGTTGAGAGAGGAGATGATAGATGCTTTCAGAGACAGCGTATGAAGTAGTCCTGGCAGAGTTCTGTCTGCTGCTGGTTCTGGTTTTGGTAAAAATAGATAATTACAGTAGGTGATACTAGATCACAGAGCTCTTCAGGAAGACTAATTGCTAGGTGTCTGATTTGGATTATGAAGTAACTATATTTAGAATGAAAAGTTCAAGATATTTCTTGTGGTTTTCTGTAGTTGCATTCCGAATGTTTCCATGTCTAATGTGATCTCACTTTCTTTAACTGAATTGCCTTGTTTGATGGAAGAGAGTGAAAACTCAGAAAAAGAAGTAGTGAAGAAAAAATAGCTGAGGAAACCATGCGGTCCATTTTAGATTGTAAAGAGTGACCTGCATTTTTCAAGTGGTGAAGTTTTTTTTAAAACTTTCATCAATGTTAGTGTTCCCCATCCAGAAATTTGTGATTTTTATATATCCCTAATGGCTTATAGATATTTAGCTGAATGATAATTAGTAAGGGACCTGTGTTGATCTGTTTGTGGGTTTTTTTGATATATCTGTCAATAGTAATAAAAAGCCGGTAAGGTCAATTTCAAAACCTCTTAGCTACCACATAAAAAATAACAACTGTATTGATTTCTCTGATAATTGTCCTGGAAGAATGGTAGGAGCTTAATGGTATGAATGTAATGAAATGCGTTTATCAATAGACTATGTGTTGGATATACTGCATTAGAAGCCTACAGTAAGATGCTCTCAGTGGGGGGGGGTCTAGATGTAAACTTTCATGACCTCTTTCACAGATGGATGAAAGTGCAGAAATAATGAAAATAGGAGAGAAAACAAATATTGCAGGATACTTCTAGCAGAAGACAGACATTTGAAAGGAAACACAAGAGCAATGTCGTCTTCATTAATCTAGCAAGTTCCTTAAAAGGACGTGAAACTTAGTCTGTCGTACATATGTTCTAGATTTTATAGAAGAGACTTTGTGAGAAATATTTTCAGAGCCTGCTGAGATGTAGTCAGGATTATGGCAATTTCCCATAAGAACATGTGTTTACCAGCTCCAGCTTCCTTTTGAAACACTGTAAAGAATTGCTTTCATGAATAGGTTTGGGATTTTTTTTCTGTTTCAACAGGCAGAACAAACAGGATATCTTGGTCATAATGAGCAGCATGATGAAATGTTAAGTACATCCTAATTGCAGCTTCTTTGTATCATGATTATGCAGACAATTATTTTGGTAGGTGTTACTGCTAGTATACACCCTAAAAAGTCTTTAAACAGTATTGTCTCTTTTTGTTCTATTTTCTGTTAATTATATAATATGAATATATATATATAATATACAAATATATATTTTCTTCAATATATAAGGGCACTAAAAAAGCATTCCAACCATGCCAACCTTTAAAAATATATAAAAAATCCAAAATTAGTCTTCACCTCTCTCTTCAATTTATTTCTCAATGTTGGATATCCTACATTACTAGCATTATGATATCCAGTGTTTGAAATGTAAGCCTCCTTTTATTTAGTTTCACACAAATTTATAAGCTAGCAAAGTAATAGAAAATAAATGCTTAGGGAAAGAAGTCATTGTTAACATGTTCTTTTCAGCCTGGAGAGGAGAAGGCTCCAGGGAGACCTAATCGTGGCCTTCCAATACCTGAAGGGGACCTACAGGAAAGCTGGTGAGGGGCTGTTTGTTAGTGAGTGCAGTGACAGGACAAGGGGGAATGGGTTTAAACTAAAAGAGGGGGGATTTAGATTGGACATTAGAAAGAAATTGTTTACTGTGAGGGTGGTGAGGCAGTGGAACAGGTTGCCCAGAGAAGTTATGGAGACCCCCTCCCTGGAAGTGTTAAAGGCCAGGTTGGATGGGACTTTGGGCAATCTGGTCTAGTGTAGGGTGTCCCTGCCCATGCCGGGGGGGTTGAAACTAGATGATCCTTGTGGTCCCTTCTAACCCGAACCGTCCTATGATTCTATGATAACAGCCACAAATACTAGTCCATATATCTCTTCAGAGGTCTGCTTGGAAGAATCCCATGGTTTACAGTCGTGGAAAGAAGAGGAGTCTGAAAGCACTGGTTGATATACAAGGATCACCTTCAAGCTCAAGCAAAGTCCATCCCAACAAGCAGGAAATCAAGCAGCGGCAGGAGTCAGTCCTGCTTGGTGCATGAATGAACCGATGACGATGATGAACTCAGTGATGATGAGGATGAACTCAGCTCTGGCGAGGCCACACCTCAAGTACTGTGTCCAGTTTTGGGCCCCTCACCACAAGAAAGACATCGAGGCCCCGGAGCGTGTTCAGAGAAGGGCACCAAAACTGGTGAGGGTCTGGGGCACAAGTCTTATGAGGAGCGGCTGAGGGAACTGGGGTTGTTTAGTCTGGAGAGGAGGAGGCTGAGGGGAGACCTTATTGCCCTCTACAGGAACAGGTTGCCCAGGGAGGTAGTGAAGTCGCTGTCCCTGGAGGTTTTTTAAAAAAAGTTTAGATGTGGTACTTAGGGACATGGTTTAGTGGGTAATAGGTGGTAGGGGGACTGTTGGACTAGATGATCCTTGAGGTCTCTTCCAACCTTAATGATTTAATGATTCTATTCTATGATTCTATGAAAGAGGAGCTCCTGACTGAACTCAGACATGAAGTGTACAAGAGGTGGAACAAGGGCAGGTAAACTGAGGAGCAGTAGAGTTGTCTGATTTTGATAGGGTTAGGAAAACCAAAGCCGACCTGGAGTTGAATCTGGCAAAGGATGTGAAGGGTAACAAGTACATAAACAGCAAAAGGAAAAATATGAACTCACTGCTGAATGGGGCAGAGGAACTGGTGACACACTGAGAGGCAAGATCCTCAATGTCTTGTGTCAGTCTTCACTGATATGATGGGCTACAGGAATCCCAGGCACCTTAGATCGGAGGGAAGATCAGGAGCAAGGAAGGAGAAGGAGGACAAAGTGAATGACAAGGTTAGGGAGCACTTAAGCTGGACACATGTTAAGTCCATGTGGCCTGACATGCTGCACTCGTGAGTGCTGAGTGAGATGGCTGATGTCATTGTACAACCACTTTTGATTATCTTTGAAAGGTCATGGTGATTGAAGACTGGAGGAGACAAATGTCACTCCTATCTTCAAGAAGGCCAAGAAGGAAAACCTGAGGAAAAACACACTGATCAGTCTCACCTCAATCTCTAGTAAGGTGGTGGAGAAAATCTTCCTGCAAAGCACTTCCAAACACATGAAGTGCAAGAAAGTAATCAGTAGAGTAGTCAGTGTTGGTTTACGAATGGGAAACAGCACTTAAGCAACCTGACAGCCTTCTAAAATGAGGTGATTAGCTTGGTGGATGACAAGAGAGTGGTGGATGTTGTTTACTAAGACTTTTGACACTGTCTCCCATAACATCCTCATAGACAAGCTGAAAAAGGTCAGCTGAAGTAAGTAGACGGCGGGATGTACTCAAAAATGAGTGGCCAGGCCTGGAGAGTTGTGATCAGCAACACAAAAGCTAGTTAGTGGCAAGTCCGTAGTGGTCTACCCCATCGCTCAGTACTGGTGCCAGTCCTGCTTAAGGTCTTCATATTAGCAGTTAAACAGCCCTGAACAATGGGACAGAGTGCAGTTTCGTTAAGTCTGTAGATGATGCAGAACTGGGAGAAGTTGTGCTGCCATTCAGGGGCATCTGAAGAGACTGATGTACTGGGCAGAGAGGAATCACACGAAGTTCAACAAAGGGAAGTGCAAAGTCCTGCATCTGAGGAGGAATAACCCTGCCCACCAGCTGGAACCCAGCTCTGCAGAGAAGGACCTGCAGGTCCTTAGGGACACTGAGCACACCGTGAACCAACAGTATGCCTCTGTTGCAAAAGGCAGCCAAAATCCTTCTGGGCTGCTTTAGGTAGAGTTGCCCACAAGTCAAGAGAGGTGGTCTGTCCTCTCTATTCAGCCCTGACAAGGCCGCACCTAGAGTACAGGGTCCAGTTCTGGGCTCCCCAGTACACGACAGGTATGGACTTACTGGAGGAAGTCCAGCACAGAGACACAAAGATGATTAAGGGGTGGGAGCCTTTTTCATGAAAATAGAGACTAAGACAGCTGGGACTGTTGAGTCTGAAGAAGAAAAGGGTCAGGAGATTCTTACCAATGTGTATAGATATATGATGGGATAGAATGAAGAAGAGGGAGCGAGGTGGTGCCCACTGACAGGACAAGAGGCAATGGGCACAAACTGAAACACGTGGAATTCCATCTGAACACAAGAAAATATTTTTTTTACTGTGAGGCTGGTCAAACACTGGCACAGGTTGTGCAGAGGCGTTGTGGAGTTCTCCATCCTTGGAGATACTCAAAATCTGTCTGGGCACAGCCCTGGGCTTAACCTGCTCTAGCTGGGTAGAGCTGAGCTGACTAAGTGATCTCAGACAGAACCTTCCAATCTAAGACGTTCTGTGCCTTAATCTCAACAATTCTGTGCTGTTTTGGGGGATAATGTTGGTCTGTATATGAGCTATTTTTGAGGATACATAAAGCTGTCAAAAATATCTTTGCTCATATTATCACTTTTTTCTTTGAGAAAATAGACTTTCTTTTTTGGTAAATTGATTTTTGTTGATGGAAAAATATTTTTTAAATTCAGTCTTTGCCATTAAAATTTCTGCTTGTAAGTGCACTGTTTGCTTCAAGTGTCCCTTTTTTTTGGAAACCATTGGAACATTTCATATGAGAAACCCAAGTATATTTCATGGGGAAGATGCTGATCTTTTTTGTGAATGGAAAAAGTCATTCTTTCATACCTGAATTATAAGAACATCACACTTTAAGTAGCTTCCTTTTTTTTTTTTTTTGGTGACTATTTCATATACATCTAGATGACCGGTTCTTACGTTAACAATTAGATAATTTTAAATGGACAGTAATATTTCTCCTGTAACAGAAATTTGAGAGCTATTACTCTCTACATTAAGCAGAAACACTTTGTCATTTTCGAGTTACACTGTCACAAAATGTGTAGCGGGAAGACTGAAAATTAGTTTTTACAGTAAGCAGTAGCTGAAGATAACATGAGGTTAAATATATATTCATAGAACAGTTTAAGGAAGAAGTAGAAGCTCGTTACCATTTAAAGACCCCTTTCAAACAAGTGAAGGGAGCAGCAGTCATGCCCAAGTAGGGTCAGCAGCTGGCAGGAAGTAGTATTCCGAGGCTTAGGTAAGTGGGATGAAAGTAACTGTGGAAATAAGTAGAACTACAGGATATTTTCCACACTTTACTAGTTTCATGTCCTTTAACAGAGAATGGCTGAGAAGAATGAACATTGTTTCATTATATCTTCCCTCGGACATAAAAATCACTTTTTTATATGGAAAATTACTAAATAAGGAATGAGCTTATAGAAATTGATGGTTAAAGTTACTTTGTGGTCCCTGTGTGCAAGAAGCACAACATGTCACAGTGGAGAGGAAAGGATGCTGCAGCAGTACTTTCAGTCAGCGGAAGCTGTACCTCTGTGTGTGGTACCTCAGTTAAAGCACTGCTCTTCTTACTAGCACAAGTTGGCAAGGGGATAAATGGCAGAGCCAGACCAGGTTCCACTTCCATTGCAAAAGTTAAGATGTTAGAAGTTGGAGTAAATCCCGCCACCTACTTTTCTTACAGTTTGGCTTCAGATTGCCTCCAAGGCAGTAACTGTATGTTCCACTCCAAATGTGCACAGAGCATCCAGTACAGCTACCGTCCTCCTCTGGCCTCTGTTATCGCTAGATCACTACAAACAGTGGCATTGTAAATATAAGTTATGGTGATGGAACAGCGGGTATTCTTGCTGTGTGTTCTAATGAGGTTTCTGTCCGGCCTTTCCCTCCATTTATACAGATATGTACATATGTAATTTACAGAGGGGAGTTTGATCTGATTTTGATCTAGATGTTGCTGCGTCTTAAAGACCATGGAAAGAGTTAGCTGGTGTGAAATAACTGAAACAGTTGCCATATAAGCTAGAGTACAACGAAGTAAGCATATTAATGTTGCTTGACTAGGACAATTCATAATAAGAGCAAATAGCCTTGTGGTAGTTCAAAGGGAATAAACACGTAAATTAATAGAGTCCAGCCAATGAACTATCTCTTTTTCAACAGATTATCTGACCTCTTACTTGCTTTGATCTTGTCATTAAAGTTAAGCACACAGTGCATTAGCTTTTAGCATTTGTACCGTGCTTGAATCACGTATGCTGTTTCAGTTTTGAAATAGCGGCTATTAATTTCCAACTCCAGAGGTTTCTCCTTCAAGACTAATTGAAACAAACAAGTTTATTTTTCTAGGCCTCATTCCAGAATGCTGAACTACATATATTCTGTCTTACTGCTTGGAGTCCAGTTTTCCTTATGCTTGAATCTTGAAGGAAATACAAAACCGTGGGGTGGAAAGGATGGGGTTTTTATGAGAAATCTGGGGTGATCCACAGTGACCAGATGTCTTTCAGGTTTGTTGTAGTGAAAACAGCTCTTCAGTTAGTCAGATCACTCAGTAGCCTGAATATTGATTTATTTTTGTTAGGTTGCTGTTTTTCTTTTGGGAATGAAGAAATAGAATTACTCTCTTTTAATATTCAATGTAATGGTAATTCATGAGAGCACTAAATGGAGTAGTATTTAGAGAAGCAAGAAGAAAGTACTTCCGAACAGCCAAAAAGACACTCCTTGCATTAAGGTGGGTGACATCTTTGTCACACAGATGCTACACAGGAAAAGTTGCTTGTACTTTACTGGAGCTCAGATGTCATCCTTGGAGCAACATTTTGCTTTTGCTGTAAGTTATGTGGAGTACTATTCCGTGTGCAAACACCGCCCCCCCCCAACAAACATGAGTAATTGTGTCTTAATAAGCATTCTGATTTACGTATTTCTTATAGACTACATAGTGTCAGTCACTGTAATTGTTAAAAATACTTGATGTTAGTGTGTCTCAAGTTGTGATGAATTTTCGATGCAGTTCATGGGGGTAGAAGATAGAGTAGGTGAATCATACACCTGCATTACCTACCTCCACATGACTTCTTCAAAATTGTATCCCTTAAAACTCCACAGGATTGCTTTATATACAGGCAATATGGATGAATACGTGGTGTTGAGGTCTAGGTAGATGACTAGAAGTAGTTCAGTTATGTTCTCTCAGGAACAGATACATTTGTTCCTATCTAAAACTAGTGCTGAATGTGCAATGACTTCATTAGGAACAGAACTGGGCTCAGTACTTGTGCCTCTTCAGGGCTGCAGGTTGATTGTTTCTGCTTGTCTGGAATGCAGTTTTTTTGAAGTTGTTTTAAAAGTATCATCTTTTGGTCTTGGAAAGTTGTTGTGCTTTGCTGCATTCCTTGTTCCTGTCCTATCAGTATAGCCTGTGCACTGATGGTACTTATGTGATGATTAAAAGCAGTGCTTTTATTTTGACTTGTTTTACAAGTATCATACTATTATGAATTGCTGCTGTGAACTTTTAAACTCAGGAAAACTTCTGAATAAATGTGATAAGGGATAAGGTAATCCTGGTCTCAAAATTCATTCCTTCGCTGAAATAAATCACATCATTTTTCATCCTCACTGTTAACTTTCCTTTTTTACAATAAATTACTATTTAAAATTCATCTGTACTTTTTAAAATCTCTTTCTACTCCTATTGAGCCTTCCCTTTATATTTTTATATCTTAGATTTGACTGAACAGATAATTTCCTTTGCATGATATGTTTTTCTTGGCTTACATAGGAGGAATAAAAGTAAGTAAAACAAACTAGCACAATGGAGGTGCTCAGTCAGTAAGAGGCAATCCAGACACTGAGCATGACAAGTAATAGAAAAAATGTTATTTCACATAATTAGAATAAACAATTTGGGAGCCCTAGAAAGTAACAAGAATTGGTTACATAATGCACCGCATTATAACATCATAAACCCTTATATGACTTAAAAGTGTCAACATAGTCTAACCATGAAGCTAAAGTGGTATGCTTAAAAGCAAACCAACCTCCATTTGAGTTTCTCTTTACATTCTTGAAGTCATCTGCTTGAA
Organism: Psophia crepitans; assembly: GCA_013399095.1. NCBI lineage: Eukaryota > Metazoa > Chordata > Aves > Gruiformes > Psophiidae > Psophia > Psophia crepitans. The sequence continues at coordinate 307,049 of VWZZ01008125.1, forward strand.
TATTTGTTGATTATATCCATGTAATTTGCCCCTTACAGATAATGAAGAGAATGTAAATATGAATGTGAAGCTGGGGCCTTCTAAGAGTGCATGTATGTATAGTATTAAATTTAAAGTATTGCTCACTACTAGGTGATCATTCCAACTGATCTATTCTATTCTATTCTAAAAAGATGAAACTGCAAGCTTTCTATGTCTTTGATGCTTTCTCCTTGTGTTCTAGATTTATCACCTGTGGAGGTGCCATCTGTATTTGGTGAATAAAGATTTTCAGTTGTTCTGGGAATCTCTTACAAAGCTTCAAATATAACCTCTTCCAGAGTCCACTGCAGTGTATTCACATCATGTTTATTATTTTATTATACCATGGAACTCTGTTAGTAGACAAGAACACAGGCTATGCAAAAAGCCAGACAAATGTAGAGTGACTGCATGGTATCTGTCTCAAAGAACATGCAGTCTTTAATACGCGACAGCACACAGCTAGGCACTGAGGAGTATAGGAAGCAGAAAGAGGTGTGATAGAATGCTGGAGAGGCAGTGGTGTTAGCCCAGACTAGCTTTGCTAGGACCCAGTGGCTAAGCTTGCTTTCTTTCAATAGCGCAGCTCCTGTATCCCCAAATTGGGGCAGTGCTCCTGAACATACTACGTAGTGCTTTCCTTATATTGTGTAGTAAATAGGGTTACAAGGCCAAATTAATTTTTGGTAGAACTTCACTGTCACAGTGGAATATGGGGATGGAGGAACTGGATTCAAAGTTCTGCATATTTTCTACTGCTGGCAGATGATGTGCCTTGCTGAGCTGTAGGTTTTAATCGTCTGCTGGGCTTTTCACAGCATGCTAAATAGATTTAGCACACTGTAACATTGAACTGCTCGTTTGTTTGAAAGTGTAGAAACTTGGGTTTATGCTCTTGGTCTTTCTTAATGTTAGGGAATAAAATTCAGACACTTAACCAGATTTCAAGCATTACTTGAAACACATACTGTGTACTTAAATTAAAGATGTAGTCTTTCCTTTCTGCCCATGAATCTTGTTCGTCTTGAGCTACTATAGCCTCTGATGGTTAGGAAAGGGCAATATGTTTATTTTGTTGTCTCAGACCTATAATTGTAAAATGTAACCTTATCCTCTAATTAAAAAGCAACCGTCATGGCATTCTGGCATTTAAAGCCTAAATCTTTAATATTAACTCTGCTTAAAGAAATAGCCTTTTGCCAACCACTATAGAAGTATTTACATCTGATTTACTTTATATGTGATTGAAAGTTTAAGTAAATCCCCAAATATTTTGGTATAGTAGTTCTGAGATGTGGAAAACAAAATCTCATGTGGCATTTAGTAGGATTTCTTAGTTACAACTGAAATCGACAGCAGATCTTTTTATTGTTGTTTGTTCTTTTATTTCTGTACCCATAAATAATTAAACTGATGCATTCTCAATTAGTTTTGTTTTGGCTCAGTAAGGACATTTCCCTTGCACTCCCTCTTGGATTTAGTCTTTCTCATGCAGCACTGAGACCATTTTTAGCTGAGGTACTGGATCAGATTCCTTTCTGAAGCTACCAGATTCACTACAGCCTTGTTGCAAAGGGGTCGCTACAAATCAGTTATGCCTTTTTATTTCACAGTTTCACGTTGAGCAAACAGAACAAGAAGCCAAACGCGATGCTTGCTTACTCCCTGCCTACCATGCCAGTCTCTTCATTCACTCAGTTAATTGACAGGCAGCAAACGCTCACCTGTATGGCCTTGACCTTGCCTGGTGTGCATTAGTATGCATAAGGTGATGGCCATTGGCTTCACAGTAAGTACAAAGTCAGCATCAGGACTAGCTTTCAAAGCATTCCTGCCATTCCACACTGAGTCTTCTTCATCCTCAAAAGGCACACCAACCCCTAGGTGAGACTGTGTGATGAGACAAATCCAAGGCTCGATCTAGGTTTAAAAAGAAATCTGTGAACAATGTAAGCATTTCACCTGTAGGTAACGTATGCACCCAGTCTAGAGTGGAGTTTTAGAGTTTGCAGAAATTGATGGATTTGTTCCCTGTACCTAATACTTCATTGGGTTGTTTATTATTTTAGTGAGAATTACTTTCTTTGCCCATTTTTACCTCATTCACCTATTTTCTATTGAGTGTCAGTTACAGGATTTGGTTCAGACAACTAGTTTTAGCTGAGAAGAACAACAGCAGAGGAAATCTATGTTTTGAAAAAACAATAAAGATTGTTGCTGTTTTATGAAAAAAAGAAGGATGCTGGTTTTTTTTTTTCTTTATTTTACAACCTAATCAGTATCTGTTACAATGCAACATATGCCATATGTTATTATAGCAATACTACTATTACCACATTTCTGTGTGGTAATTTTTCACTGGATGATTTCTCCTGGTGGAACTGTTTCATGAAACTATAAAAACCACTTTTTCCTCAGTACATATGGGTGATATGTATGTAATTTTCTTCTTTTACCTTTGAATACCGAGAGCAGACAGGATTTCTTTTACCTGTGTAAAATGTAAATGTGCGTGTATATGTCTCTCTGCAAGCCAAATTGCCAGACAAGAAATATCCTTTGTGGGGTTAAAATATTGTGGAATATTTAAAGATTAGCTTCCAAAATCCAGTTAGGTAAACTGATGAGTAAATTTCAGACATTTCTGTTTGCAGGCTAGAGACAGTCATCTGTATTTCTTTGGTGTTGATGCTGAATATACATTATTCATGTCATGGCAGCCATTACTGGCAGTTGCAATTTTGGTTGTAATTATTTTTATCTTAAAGTTGACCAGTTGTGCTTATGATCTGCTTGTGAATGCTATTCAGACTGTTTATATTTCTGGTAATAGGCTGGATTCAGCCATTGCAAAGGTCTCAAAATAGCAACAAATCTGAGTACTATCATTACCATATGGTTTGCATTATACATAGTGTAGTTCTACTGTGTTAAATACTATCAAAAAAGTGCATCTTCTGAATACAACTCTTAAGTATAGTCATGGGAATTCTTATTTGGTCATAGTATTTGTCCTGAGTTGCTGTCCAGTTTTACCTCGTACAGAAAAAAAAAAAGAAAATCTTATAGCAAACAGAATGCATGAGTCTTATGCCCTTTCTTTACATATAACTGAATATTATCTTCAGAAAGAGAAGTTTTCCATACAGAAAATGTGTTTCTTTGGTTACCAGCTTTATCTTCAGTCTTTCTGTGTTTCATAGTCTTGTTTTCAGAAGACAGAAGATAGCATTTTGGGGAAGTAATGTTGCAAGACTGTGGACTGGCATGATGAGTTTTGTACATCTCTAGGTGAAATGCAGTCCTTCCATCAGCTACAGGTGGATGCAGCATTTTTTTGTCCAATGGCTTCTTGCAGTTTAGAACAAAAGAATGACAGGTGTCGTGGTTCGGCCCCA
>VWZZ01008126.1:9422-36159 GCA_013399095.1 Psophia crepitans
GTTGAATCACTGTCCCTGGAGACATTCAAAAACCGTGTAGACGTGGCACTCCAGGACATAGTCTAGTAGGCATGGTGGTGTTAGGTTGACGATTGGACTTGATGACCTCGGAGGTCCTTTCCAACCCTAGTGATTCTGTGATTCTATAAATCATCTTGTGATGCCCGTAATTAATGCTGGGGATGTGGCTTGCTTTGTTCCCTGATCACATCATTGTCAGCACTTCTCATACTATTATTGTATGTCAAGTCTGCCAGTCCCACTGGTGACACCCTGTCCTCACCCTGTCCCCACTGGGTGACTCCCTGTCCCAGAGCAGAGCTTTCCTGGGTTTAGGTGAAGAGAAGCAGGGATATGGCAGCCGCAGAAGTTAGATGTCCACCACGCCGTGACACTAGCAGTGAGGAGGTCCACGGTGAGCTGAGTAACGGCGCACGGCAGTGTCCCACCGGGGCTGCAGAGTCAGCACTTGCAGAAGTGAGCGATGAGGCAAAGGAGCTTTGTGAGGGGTGGCCGCTGGCATGGACATCCCCCTTCCCACCCTGCAGACTGCAGTTGTTGGTGGCTATTTTGAGTTGTCGTGCTGCTCCTGGCACTTCTCCTGGTGATTAAGTGCCCCAGTGGTGTGTGCTCTGACAGGGATGAATGAGGGATTGCTCCACCGTCTCAACTTTCAGTTCATGCCTGTAGGAAATCCCCTAAGTAAATTAGCCCCTGGACTGAACTGCTGCATTTGGTTTGTTTCCAACTTCTTATCCTTCTGTTGGAAGTTGGGGGATTTGATCAGAAATGGAATGTTTTTCTTAGGCAAACTAGTGAGCCCATCAGGAGCTAGTGGATATGGATCTTGTTAACCATGGCTAAGCGGAGGGCTTTCGATGAAAGCAGGAGGTGAAGAATACATTGGAAGGGGTGATATTTACAAGACAACACTCCCAGTTTGATAAGACTGTTCTTTTAACTCTCAGTATACCAAATCGCAGTCTGTTCTTGCTCCCCTAAACCACCTCTCCTGCTAGGTGGTGTTGGGGTTTGCTGGGATGTACGTGCTCTTCATAGCAGGTTTATCAAATCTTATATTCCTGTGTTCCTGTCTGTTTGGGTAGTGCACATTGGCCTCTGCATAACAATCTCAGGACCCTGTTTTACCAAACTGCTAGTTTCCGATTCAGGGCTGGAGATGCTCATGTGTGGGTGTCTGAGGTGGACCCTTTGCCATTACTGGGTACAAATAGGTCCTCCGCAATGCAGAATACCCTGAAGGGTTTCAAATGAACTACTTCCCCGTGACTGACCGCACACATACACAGGAGTCCGCTGCTATGCTTTTTATGGAAGCCACATTTCAGATTCCCAGTTTAACAAAAACACCCTGCATCGAAGGCGTGCAACAGAGCAAACACTGTTAGTTAAATCACGTACAGGCAAACAGCTTGCTTCCTTCCTGCTCTGTTGTTAAACCTGGTGACTCAAAATCCAGCTGCCTCGTTTCTTTCTTTTTTTTTTTTTTATGGTGAGCGGGGAGCTGACCATACTTAAATTTCACAAGGTGCTATTGCTTTGGGAATTTTGTATTTTCGAACGCTTGAAGACTTCTCTGCTAACAAAGTGCTGGAGAACTCAATGTAGTATCTTGCTGTTCACCATCCGTCTTCCTCACTCTCTGGCAAGCTTCACATGAGGGGTGCCACGCCGTTAGAGCACGCTGTCGCTCCGTGTGATCAAGCCCCAAAGGAAAATCACCCCAGGGCACTATTATAAATTTATTCTTATATTTTGATTCAACTATTGCATGACTTCTGTCCATTGAAGTGCAGGAGGAAATGAATGAGAGGGACTTTGACGGGTGCTGGGGAATACCTGCTCACCAGAGACAGCACAGCTGGCTGCAGCGTATTTACTGAAAGAGGATTTGGTGTCTGCCAAACAGATAAGCTATTGTCCAGCCTCTTGGAAAGCCCCATGTGCCTTAAACGGATTACTTATTTACCCACCCCACAAATAAACTCACTGTCCCTATACATATGGAGATGAGTGTGGTAAATGTAGCTATTTTCACTGCATGGGATTTAGGACTGATGGAAAATATTGGCTTTTGTTCCCGCAGGTCTAGATAAGGTTCATAGAAAATGTTCCAGTTTAGTATTGGTAATAGTAGGGTGTTCTGGCAGTAGGAAGCAACAGCTAGTTAGCACCAGGTCAGAAGATGGTTGCAGAAGGGTTGCTGGCAGTTGTGTCATTCCATCGTACGTCAGTGTCTGCTCTCTCTGCTTGGACCAAGATTTCCCATTTCTGCATTAACTCTTGGGATGAGGCTGTCCAAGGGGTTTCTTTCTTCCACGACACTTCACCCAGTGAAGCTTCTAGTACAATCACAGAATAGCAGCTGCAATACATTTTTCCTTGGAAATCGTCTTATTCCAGTGGAATAGGAGGATTTTTCTCTCTAAGTGTGAAGTGTTTGAAGGAAATGCCGAGAGAGGCATGTAAAGAGATGGCTACTACATAGATGTGTTTTTTCCACAGAAAAGGATCAGATCTCTTGGGAGAGGGTGGGGGGTAACTCATAGATGTCATATGGAAAGGGGTGACAGGAATATTTAAAGAATGATGAAACTGAGAGTTTGTTTGAGTTTTGACTTAGAAGCCCGAGGTGGATCCGAGCCTGAGGACAAGGCTAAAGCTGCAGCTCTGGTCAGATACTCACCCAGAAAGCCAAACCGTAGTAAGGCAAGCAATATTCCTTGGGGTCACAGAGTGCTCATGGCAGGAAATACGGTCAAGGTTTTCCCCTAATCAGTGAATGAACTTCTTGACCATGCTCTTTCCCTGGCCTTACACGATTCTGTTACTTTCTGCAGAGTGGTGCAGCTCCTGCAAGCAGGGTGCCAGTCTGTCTGTCTGCAGGTCTTTGATGGCTTGAAAATGAAGGAAAGATTGTTTTGCAGATGAGTATTAAGCACTGGTTCTGGTGTTAAAACTGTTTCTGTGACAGTAGAAAGCTTGATTACAGTTGCATCCCTTTGTTTATCACCATTTGTGTCCTGCCCTTGGCCTCAAAACAGCAGAAGTCAGTGCCCACCGACAGCTGTGGGCTCCTGCTGCCTTCCAGTCAGGTCACACACCCAGCAGCTCAGTGTCACCTCAGAAACTTCTGGCAGCGGCTTAAGTTACAAAACCCTTTCAGCCTTCTTCTGGTTGTGGGAAGAATCTTCCCAGGTCCACAGACCATCACAAGCCCCGTAAACTGAAAGAGCTCTAACTGTCTTTTGCAAGCTGGTACACAAAGCATTAACCTCTATCTGCCAGATCATTTACGACCTTCAAACCCAATGCCCACTTATAACATCACAGCTAGTTGTGCTGGGCACGTGTGTAAGGAGAGGCATTAATAAAATCCTTAACAGCCGCTCTCTGGGCTCTCTCCGAGAAAAGCAGTGGTGCTTGGAGCTGTCTTTATGTTCCTTCCAGCATGAAAGGTAAATTTGTGGCTGCTAAAATGGCCAAGGAGAGCTCAGATGCTGCCCCCAGGAGCAGAGGCTGGCAGCTGGGTAAATAAAGGATGTTGTGAAATATATGGACAACCCAACCAAAACTGACTCATGGTCTTATTAATTAGGCAAAAAAATGGCAGAAGGCCCAATTTTGAGCATTAAACAAATGTTTCATTTACAGAAAAACCTCTGGGAGAGCGGTCACTAGCATGCCCCAACCACAGGCCACATGCAGAGCCAGAGCTGGGATCTTATATCATAGTGTCACTTTTTTGGCCCCAAGTGTATCTTGGGGGTTCAAAAAATACCTTAAACAACTTAAATTCCCTTTGAAATCCTTCTGAGAAAAACAAAACAAACAAACAAACAAAAACCCCAAACCCAAATCTCCAAACAAACGGTGCTTAAGGAACAAGAAAGAGAGAAAACCACTGGTCTTTCCACAGATTTCAGAATTCATTTTTCACTCTAAAAATTGTCATAATTTCTTTTTGTTTAACACACCTCAACCCCAAAGCCACACAATCAACAATTCTCCAGTCGTCTGCTACAGTCAGGTGGCAGCCAGAGCAAAGTTCAGGTAATTTAATGTTATCCCTTTCTCATTTCATTATGGTTCATCTATTGCTTAAAACAGAATTACAGCTCCAGTCCCTCTTTTTCTCTTGGAAGGAGTTCAGGGTGAAATACAGCGGGACCCCATGTTTCCTGGAGGGTTGCTACCCAAACAGAATGAACTCTCCCGTGAGAGGGGCCGTAGTGACGGACCAGGCAGGTTGTGCTGTGATTGCTCTCCCAGTCCCTGCCAAGCAGCAGTCAGTGCCCCTCAGCCATGGAACAGAGACAGCAGGGCCTTGGGTTTGTGTAGTCAGGGGAGAAGAGGGAGGGAAGGAAGGGGAAGAACTGCAGTGCGAATGGGAGAGGAGGAACTGGTCAGGGCGAAATTAAGCTCCATCGAATCGAGTTTTGTACTTTACATTAAAACACAATTCAAAGCCATGAACATGATACAGGAGGGAGCAATGTTAAAGCCCTTCTGCCCTCTCAAAATTGCCAGCAGGTTAGAAAGCTGACTCAAATGTTGGATTTGTCACAGAAAGCTGACTCGGGTGAAATTGCTAAAGGTCAAAGCGTTTGTCAGAACACCGTCTGCATGAACAGTACCAATGACATGTGCTACCTTGTATGCATCACTCAACTTCTCATTTGCCAGTGTTAAAGTGTAGGTGTTGAGATGGCCATCACTGATGCCACCAGCGTGGAAGGCTCTTTGAAGATAAAGGCTGGATCTGCAAAATTGAAATTTACAGCAGCAAATTTTAGATTCTTCAACAACCCTTCCTAATTTTCAGGAAACCAGAAATCAAGTTTTGTGAAGCCTAAACTGAATAGAAAAAAAAAATTAATTCTTGAATTAAATAGAAGCATTTATTTGCGTTGTGCCTTGACACTTAGTATTTACATCTGGTCCCCTTCAGAGGATCTTGGAGACAGCAGCTACCTGAATGTGAGCTGGACTCTGAGGACTGAGGTTCGCGAAGCACATTCATTAATATGCCATTGTGGCTGTTTTATACAAATTTGCTTTGCCATCACATGACTGCTGTGAAGGCAAAACACCGCCAGCTTCTCAGGAGGTGCAGGGACTATGAAGACAAGCACCTAAGATAAGTTAAGCAAGATAACCTAAAGTCAGTATTTAGATGCTGGAAAATGAAACTCCTACAAATACACCAGACTATGGGAAAGCCTCCTTCAAAACATCAAATACACCAAAGTAATGTAGTTCCCTGAAGTGCACCCCTTGGTCTGTACCGTTGTTCAGATCGGTTCATTGTACAGAAATCCCTGAATATTCCCTGGAACAGAGGCTGGGATTTGGTTGTGCAGGAAGGAGTGCAGGTTTTATATAAATCTCAAATCCCTCTATCTGGCATCTAATCATGCTTAATGTTCTTTAGTATATACATTTAATTTTCTTTCTTTTCCAAGTGAGTCCAGTAAGTTTCTCTGTCCTTAGTGTGAATTTCTTCTGTACCTTGTTTCTTTCTTGTATAGGTTACAAATGTGGCATCTTTACGTGACTGTTACTACTTTATGGTTGCTATCAGAAGGGAAGAGAAGGTTATTAAAACACACTAAAAAAAGCTCAACTGTTTTTTTCAAATACCATTTGAACATATTACAAAAATACTGCAATTAAATTAATTATTAATTCATTCTAAACAAATTTTATTTGATTAAATTGTGACATCAGTTTCATGGTAGAATGCATAAGCATGTAAAATTCTTTAACCCTGACAGAACAAAATACCTTTATCTGAAGAAATCAATAATTTGGGGGGGTTCCCATTCTTGTAACCAAGCGTTTAACAACATGCAGACCTTAATAAATGACATACGCAAACTCTGTCCTTAAATACCAGCAATTTCATCTGTGAATAAAATTGTTTCTATTCCCCCACATCAGGCTTTGAGTTCACAACACACAGGCTGGGCGGGCAGATGACAGCACGCAGAAAGCCTCCCATTTACTGAGGCTGGGGATTACCATCTGGTTCTCTGCTCCTGCTACAAACTGAGCCCTAATAATAGCAGAGGGGGTGTGTGCTCAAAATGTAGAAACTACACAATGTCCTTTCTCCAGCTGAGCAGGTCTTTACATTTTTATTTTCTTTTTAATAGTATTTTGAAACTCAATCCTTTTTAGGAGGATGTATGTTCTATGCCTTATTAATTGCTCGTGTTTTGCAAAGTTGAGTGAGAACATGTCCTGTGGCTTTGGTCACACTCAGCTGGATCGTACTAACGCTCCTGGCAAACAAATCAGAGTGCCCCCTTACTGAATGAATTAATGACGAGTCCCAGTTCGCTATACATTTATTGAGCAAATGACTGTGTGTGCTTTGGGTTTCTTAATGTGGGCAAGGCTCCCAAAAGTGATACCGCTGATCTGAATTCTGTGTGCTATTGAAATGATGCTCTGGCCACTTCACTTACTGTTTGCTTTAGTTGTTTATCAACAGTGACAATAGTCCATCAGATAGTTGGTGCCTCCAAAGGGCATTGAAAACCCAGTAGTTCATGCTTGATGGCCATACCAGACACTGTTTAGTACCTGCTGCTGTTTCTAGTTGCAGTGTCCTTTAAAAATAAACAAGAGACGACCTTTCTGTTTCAAAAAGTCTAACCTGTAGTGCACCTGATGTGTCTTCTAGGGGTGTGTTTTGGGTTTTAGCAACTCAGCACAGAGCCACTCCTTTTCTTTTAGTTCCTCTCTGGTCTCTAAAATCAGACACTTTCTTACCTACCTCCCTCCCACTCACCATGATTTTTTTCTCTGATTCCTAATCATTAAAAATATTAATTTTACTGGATTAATTCTAAAATTGTGTATCCAAACATAGGCACTTTTTCCTGAACAGCGTTAAGCAAACTTGTTTATAGATATGCATACATATGGTGTGAATGTGAGTACATAGTAACTCAAACTTTGATCCAAATGAAACCTGATCACTTTTGATTTGCAGTTTCATTAGCAAAAAATGCATTTGCTGATATGCTGTTAGGATTTCACATTTTTGTGTGAATGAACCTGAGAGTATATGAGAACTCAGGACAAATCTTGAGATAAGGAGATAAGACAGAGGGTAACTTATTTCCTTTAAAACCTGGAAAGGATGAATACTCTAACATGATTAAGGGGACTATGACATTTACTTTTGGAAACAGAAAGTTTCTGCTTATAGCTTGGAATTGTCAAAGGTGTAAATATACCCAAGGTCCTCCCTTTGCTCCTCTGTCTTTCCCAGAGAATGTTGGGAGAAGAAATTTGCATTTGTAATTGTGGAGCAGCTCTCACAACGCAGCCACATCACTGCAGATGATGTTCTCGGTCAGAAGCTGAGCCTGATCCTTTGCTCTACTTCACAGCGAAGGAGGAGGTCTGTTTGCTGCCATCCATAGCAATCTGGTGGGAGCAACAGGTTTCTGGAGAAAAACTCCGTGGTGCAAGCAAGGCTGTTCTGGTGAAACCAAGACTGCCTGCTCATCAGGGTGTGAAGCCGTGTGGCAGATGGGGCTTTCCTCTCCTGCCTGCTGGGAACAGTGAATGTGGTGGCCACATTAAGGGAGGTCTCTGGGCCAGACTTTATTCTGGAAAATTAACAAAAAACCCCAAACCAAACAAACACTATCAAACAACCCTTCAGCTTGCTTTAGGCAGATTTAAAAGAAAAAGCTCTAGCTGCAAGGGTTAGTTGTACATTAGCCCCTACCCATAGCCCCCTCCTAAGAAACAGTCCTCCTTCTGTGTGTGTCCCCCACTGCCTCCCCACCCTCTCTGCAGCCATGGATTTGCATCCTGGAAGCAGAAGAGAGTACACCGAAGAGTTGTCCTGCTGCAGTGTCACTCACAGAAAAAGAAGAGTAAGACAAACCAGACAACAATAATTGCAAAATAGCGCTGCTCTGAAATCAGGCAAACTGCCAAGGAGCTCTTATGCAAAAAAATTAAAAAAAAAAAAAAGAGCAGAAGAAAGAAACGCTAGAGATTCAGTTCTCCCATATAAACAGCTTCATTTCAAAGTCAGAGTCCAGTGCATACAGGTACACATGCTGCACTTCTTCAGCAGGCTTTAGGAAACAAACGCGTGCTATCCGTTCAGTGTTAGCATCAGCATTCTCACAGACCCCGGCAGCACCACCAAACAGTGCAAGCTTGAAATTTGGCACTGTGGGAGGTCAGTTTGGTTTGGGTCGTTAATTCGTCTTCCCAGGTTCTGTCCTCCCACACAGGAGGAAATGAAATGTTATCAGAAGGTGGTGCCTGCTGGAGCACAGGGTGCTCTCTGGCCAGCAGGACTTCGGCTCCACCAAACATCCCCACACCCTCGGAACAGAAAACTCAATGTTCTGTATTCTTATGGCTTGGAACAAGCAAATATTTCATCACAAGCTGTACATATCTAAACTGATCTGTCTTGCACAACATCACTGATGTTTTCAGGCACTTCACTCTAATTATTACTTTATAACATTTCGCATCTGCTTCTGTTAAGGCACTGAAGTTGCTAATATGTTTTCTTTAGTTGTTTTATTTTTAAACAAATTGTTTTGGTGTCTGGCTGTCAACAACTACACTCTTCATTTTACGTGTTTTATGTGCACTAATTTTCTGCAGTGTGCCCTGATACTGCATCTCAGCTTCAAACTTGAACCCACAAAAATCCTCCAACAGGCTGTCAATTAGGTTTGCAGCATCCACAGTTTCAGGTTTTCCCCCAGACTCGTGGAATTTATTATTGAATGACAAATAATACAGTTTAAGCTCTCACAAAAGTGTGGCAGCTGTTAGGGGATTTTTCTATAAGGTTTTCTCAGAGTGCCCAAGAGCTCTCCAGCCTCAGCCAGAAGCGAGCTGGTACATGTGGGTGAGATGTTTGACTCCTCAGGGTTAGCTGGTGTCCCCCACTCCGTCATTCACCCCAGCAACAGTCAAGCCTGTCAGCTCTGGGTGATGCTCCAGATACCCTTATTAAGATCTAACCTCAGCCAGTGTTAGGCTTGGTATTATCAGTATCTCAAAGTAGGGAACATAAACAATGAGGCGAATAGGGGTTAAAAATCACCAGACAGTAAGTGCAGGGTTTGGTATTTGATTTGATTGCTTTGCTTCTTGAGACAGTGTGAAAACCTGAGCAAGCTTATTGTAGATTCCATCCCATTGGGATTAAAATAATGAAAGACCAAAGAAAACGCAGAATAAAAGTATAGTACTTTAAAAAATGGTTTTCTTGTAAGTTTTTTTTTTATAATTGCATTATAAAAATGCAATTTTCTATGAAATGTTTCAATAATTTTTAAAAATAACAGTGTCAGTAATCAATGAACAAACTGTGGTCTAATATATCTTGGTGGCAAAACCTATTGAAAACAGCTTAATGCAAAGTTTTGAACGTTAATGTTCATAGATAGTTTCCTGATTTATTTCTTTCTTTCTGTGGTTCCTCAGCTCATTTTGTAAGCATGAATTTGTTATTTCCAGTGGGGGGTTTTTTCCTCTCTAAGTTGTACCAATGATAATTTAAGATAAGTCTGCACTATGTTGTACGTTGCCACAAACCTGGGCTAGCTGGCATCATTTAATGTGCAGTGAGTCAGGTATTAAATGGATGGGGATGCTTGTGTGCTCCGTCATTATTCTGTTGGTGTTTAAAAACCTTCAGGACAGTAATTAAGTAATTAGATATATATCAATATTTGCTTGGTTCAGTCTTCCTGAAAAAACACATGGGCAGTATCAGTTTGGACAAAACTCAGAGGTCTAAATATCTCAGAAAAGTTGAAGTCTGTGTATCCGAAACACTGAAGTTCTCTCAGTTGCTATGTATGACAGCGTTACTGCTGACAATAACAGCAGTTGTTCGTCAGCAGCCAGCACCGTTACAGCACTCTAAGCAGTATGGCATAAGCAAACCACCAGTAATGTACACTGTATTTAATAATTTTTAGTCCCAAGCAGGACACCGGCACCTCAATTTTAAAGAACTGGATTTGGTAAAGCGTGATTTTGAGACTGGAAAACAAAAGCATATGTTGTCATATGTGGGTGGGATTCCAAGTTTTTCATGACCACACAGGTGACAGAATGTGCCCTGTCCCTGACAGATGTTGTGTCAGGAAGGCTGTGATGGTGCACGTCTCTGGGGCAGCGAGGGTTAAGCCGTGCAGACTGCCACTCTTCACAAAGGCTCGATTCATGTGTTTTCTTCCTTGAAGGGAGTGAGAGAAAGAAACATAAGTAAAATATAGCAAAAGCTGTTGTGAAACAAGCCTGTTGCTGTTCTCTGAAAAACAAGTATGTGAGGATTCATTTTTAGAGGCGTGCTGAAGCAGCAGGGGAACCGGAGGGTGGCCGCAGCCGCTCTTCCTCCAGGGGCTGTCGCTGCCCTGCCAACGCCAACGACTAAAATCGGACGGCTTCTTAGAAGAGGACGTGGTGCTGACTGCGTGCCACAAAAAATGTCTGCTGTACAAAACCACAAGCTATTTCCCACTCCAAAGCAAAATCTTTAATAGTAGCTGTTCCTGTAGTAATTGGAAAAGTTATTCTGATTCCCTTTTTTTTTTCTGGAAAAAATATTTCCAGTTGCAACTTATGCTCTTGAAGAGCAGTTTGAAAATCAGTCCAGCTGATCTAGAAAAACTCAAAATCCATTGGAATAAAACTTTTTCAGCGATTGCTAAGCTGGAGTCTGAATAACACGGTCTATTACTGAGTGTTGATTAGTGAAAAATGAAATTAATTCAATTGTTCCCATTTATTGTACTCAGAAATGTTATCGACAACTTCTGTTCAAAAGGTCTATCACCAATGATACCAAGTGAAACGGTCGTGTTGAGGTTGACATGAGGAACATTATAAACTGGTGTGACTAGACAAGAAGCACAGCGAGCTATTATATCTGTAGTGACTGTGTGAATTAAACTCAGGGTAACTCTTCACAGACTTTGCCTACGTGCAGCAACAGATCCACTGTCATCCGAAGTCTTATATAGTCATCCACAGTGCTGGAAAAATAGGTGTATCTATTATATAGTTCTGACAAATCTGTATTATCAGTAAGCTGTGGTAGCACCTCCAGAATCCTCTGGGAAGGTGAGGTCTCAGCTACCATAGGTCCAAGAAGCATGTGCTTAGTAAGAGATGTTTCTGGTTGAAACCCTATAGTCTAGAGGAGCGTCTCTGTACAAATCTACAGCAGAATCATGTCACTGCAGCAATGCGGCGTTGGATGGTATTTGGCCAAATCACTCACTCTCTTTGCACTTCGGCTTTTGTGCATGATACGAATGTGAAGTTGGACATTGGCACTTCCTTTGATAATGTGCATGAGCTGAGGCACCAGGGACCATGCTGGAGGGTGGGAAGGATGGGGAGCATTGACCCAATGCCAGCGCTCACTGGGGTTCGGACACTGCAGAACTCCAACCCTCAAAATCTAGGAAGGTGAGTCTCCACAGGCTGCAAACGTGGCAGGTGAACAAGACACAAGGTGTAACACAGCAGCCATAGCGTTTTCCAGCAGTGTCTTCTGTGAACCTGATAGCAGACACAGTCAAGGCTTGATTTGCACTAATGCTCACTCCAGATGTGCACCCACCTTGGAGAAGCCAGGCATGTGGACACCACCAGCAGCTACAGGAGTCACACTGAGTTGGTGGATGCTTGCTGTGCACAGAGGACTCCCTCCTGTCAGCATATCCCGGCTTGCGGCGTCTGGGGGCTGTCTGCGATCGCAGGCAGGTGGCTGTCCTTCAAAATGAACATGGCCAACTGAAAAGTCAGTTTTCCGCTGACAATTAAAAAACAAACGAGCAAATGTATCTCTAAAAACAACTGATAATATGCTTCTGTGGTTCATAGCAGTGCTGACAGATTTTACCACAGACAATGTGTTTATTGGTTTTGATAGCACTCCTTGACCACCATGACAGTAGTTATTACAGAAATTTTTGATATTAGGGGTGGTTGTTTAGTATTTTGACATTCAGTAGTTAAAATACTGAGACAAGCACAGAACTGCACTTCTTGCAATTAGAGGAATGGTACGGGATTGCCGCGTGTTGCTCATAGCTGCCTAGGCAGTGGTTAATGCCTGCAGCTCAGCGTACGGCTCTGGCACTTTCTGGCAGCTGCACCAGAATGTACTTCTAAACGAAGTCAAGAAGCAATAATTACAAGTGTCACATAGCCCTAGGTAAGATCACAAAAAATAACTTGGAACATACAGAGCTGTGGACTTTGTTTTCTTATATATACATATGCATGTATGTATGTGTATATGTAAACACAGATGTATATATGTGTGTATATATACATATATATGTATGTAATATCGAAAGCTGCTAAGTGAAACCACACTTCATTAAGCTAAATTCTGTAAGAACATGGAGGAATATATGTCTTCATATTTTGCAAAAATGTATTTGTGAGGCTGCTGCATCACAACGTTTTAGATGACTTTTATTCTGAAAGTTCCAACACCCATTAACTTTAAATGAGACTTTTCAAAACAGGATTCAACCTATTCAATCCAATTGCAACATGTTTTATTTGAATATGCACACTGAAGCATAAAATGATGACAATAATTATTCCTGGAAGGTATTAAAAAGTTGATCTGTATGCATAAATTGAATTATGGCTCTGGCAAAGGTGCATTACAAGCAAATAGACACGGTATAAACACTTCATATTCCTGTAGCGTCTACTGCCAAGGTCCTCTAATCATTTTAAATCAGTTCAGACTGTTGCTGTGAGATAGCCTGCCTGTACTTGATTACATACACACCAAATCAGAAGAGTAAAGAAATTGTCGAGACTAGAAAAGTGATTTCTTGAAAAAATCAGCAAGGGGAGGCCAGAAGCGAAGGTAGCAAAGACTGCGCAAGCTGCAGTCCCAGGGACTGGCTGTTCAAATGCCTGAGCAACACGGAGAAACCATAGCTGCCAGCTGCCAAGAGGTCTAAAGGCATTTCAACAGCACATTTGTGAAGTGTAATTTTGCAAAGACTTATAAACTGACCAAATTGGGCAGGTTTTCCTGGGATTAGCAAAAGAGACAGACTTGCCATGAAAACTGCTGTTCTGCCAGACTTGATGTTCTGCTACAAAGCATGGTTTTCCTCATGGAATAAATGTTATAATGTTCATTGGATATTGATGTTGTTAAATAACAACAATAACCACACAGAAGCAGCTCTCCAACATGGAAAATTTCAATATTTACATAGACCAAAGCTAGCTGCAGTGAAAATCAAGGTGTTAGAAGAGGAGGGATGAGGCAACCCTGCAGTAGTCAGCGTTATGTCCTCCACCCACCGTGTGGACATACAAGTTTGGATGTTTTGTTGTTGTGTCAGCTACAAGTCAGCATTGAGAACTCACTGCCCATCTACAACTATATGCAAAAAATGAATGGTAAGTTATATCAGAGCAGGAGTTTCTTGATTAATACTTCACTGAAAAAGCAGCCAGAGATTGTCACTGGAAAAAAAAAAAAGTCTTTTTTCTTACCTTCCTCATCCTCTCCTCCTCTGTAACAAGCAATGAGCATTGCTGGTCTGGTCCCATGCTGAACTGTGTGAGCAGAACCTCAGCACAATATGAAGCTCATGTGGATGATTAGCTGTGGTCATGTCAGTGGGAGCTGGGGAAGCACGGCAGAAATGTGAGGACTTGCGTGTTTGCCCAGGTTGCTCCATTCTTTATTCTCTCTGGCATTCAGTTCCCAGCCCATAAAGTGGGGTCACTGCTTTGACACAGATGAATGCTGCAGGGGTAAATGCGTTCAAGACTGGGAAATACATCCGTGTTGCAGTAATGAGGAACCACCAAAACCAGTCAGAATCACCTGGACTGTCAAAGCCTCCTTTGACTCTCTAAAAGTGACTGTGACATGTCAGTGAATGCTGATTTTGTTGCAGGATGAAAGGACTTGATCGGAAAAGAGGTACACCCTCTGACACGTTGAATTTAAAGAACATGATGGTCAGTTTGTGAAGAACGAGTTAAATGGCCTAATACATCTTCTTGTCTTTGATCTGTATGAGGTTTACCTAGGGTGCATGCAGCTGCTGGCAGCAAATGTAAGATGAGTTGTGAAGCTCCTGAGCTAGGGAAAAGGCTCTGTCTACATTTTGTCCAATGTCTTTGAAGTCTTTATCTCTAGGATATCCTCCACAAACCATGTCCAGAGTGCCACTCTTATGAAGAAGAAGCAGGACCCTTGGAAACCACATGCAGATGGACTGAACCTTGAGGAAAAAGGGGAGAGAAAGCACAGGCAGCCTAGGTAGGTGATGGAGCATGTGCTCTACAAATCCAGACTGCCTTAAACTAAAGCAAACAAAGCAAGCTGGGCAAAGTTACAATGGTTTAGATTTTCTAACTACCACATTTTATGTTGTATTTTCAAACAATTTTCCCTTAAGGAATGTCCTTTCATTTCAATTTGCAGAAGGCTGACAACACATCCTATTAAATGTTTTTCCATTGCTGGAAAGAAATTTTTTTTTTTGCTAATCCAAAACAATATTTTTCCCTCTCATATTCATCAACCACTCCTTCACCATTTCAAGGCATGACTCGCCCAGTACCTGATTGGTGCTTAGAATAAAATTTCTCCAATGGACAGATTTTCCCATAGTTGTTCTCTCATTATTTTTGCTAGATGACCTGATCTGATCTGTTGTGGCAGTTTGTGTGCTTTGGGATATAGCCTTCTCAAGTGCCTAGATCATAGAATAGAATCAGAAAATCCCTAAGATTGGAAAGGACCTCCAAGATCATGAAGTCCAACCATCAACCTAACACCACCATGCCTACTAAACCATGTCCTGGAGTGCCACGTTTACACGTTTTTTGAATGTCTCCGGGGACGGTGATTCAACCACGTCTCTGGGCAGTCTGTTCCAATACCTCGCTACTCACTACTACATGAAGAAATTTTTCCTAATATCCAATCTAAAGGTAGCAGAATGCTAAGAAAGAGATGAATGAATCTTGGGAATCTTGGGAATAATGTTCTTCAGGGAACAATTCCTGGGCTGGCATAAAAAGTGGAAGCTAACAACGCAGCAATTTCATTAAAAACTGAGATGATGGGACTGTGGTCATAGTCATTTTCTCTTACCTGATGACATGAAATGGGAATGGTGTCCAACTCAAGCCACTCGGTGCCAAAACAAGGTACTGAAAGGAGATGGGCAAGTCATTCAGACCCATTCTCCTTTGCTAGCAAGTTGTAGGTATTTAGTTCAAAAGTCTTGATGGAATGAGTACTCCAAGCAGCTCAAAAATCTTCCAAAGGCCATTGAGACAATCTGGAAGTCTGTGGTAAAAGACCCAGCCATGCAACTGTCATGTATTATTTGGTGGGAACAGGAGAGAGTGCAGGCACTCCAACCAGGAGGGCTGAGTCCCTGTTGAGCAGAGCAAGAGGCAGAAACCATGAAAGTCAGCAAGGGAGGACCTGGTTTAGAGTTAGGTAAAATGCTTTGTACCAATAAGGACATTTCAGCCCTGCTACAGATTGCTGGGGAAAGTGAGGATCCCATTCAGGAAAGTCTTTAAGAATATCTGTCAAAATGGTACGGTTGCTTCACCCTGGGCTTAGATGGCTTTCTGTGGTCCTGTCCAGATTCTTTTCCGTATTTGTTCTATAGACCACAAAACATTTGTTAGCTGTTTCTTCCTCTCCTACCATGATTTACCTACAGAAATAACTTCGGAAAAAAATTTCAACCATTTCCACTGAAACAGCATTCCCTGACTATTGTGTAAAGCACTTTCAGCCTCTAACTGGAGGGAAAAAATATCAGCTGGAACATCACCTAATATCTCATCCACAGGCACATGAAACCCTCTGAAATTACTGGGACCCCAGGCATCTCCTGAAACTATGGTTTTCAAAGAGTTTAGCTGGATCATGACTTCACATCTCACCTGTCTAACCACCCCAAACTAGTCTGGGGGCCACCTTACCCATTTCTGGGAGGACATCTGTCCCACCCATGCTCAAACCTATCTCACTATACACACACAGATTCTCCAAAAGCTTGCATTGATTAGCAGTTCTCATAAAGGTGGAAACTCTCCATGATGTCTGATCCAGGAGTCTCTGCTTGCTAACAAGCATAAGGTGGGTGCATGGGGACCCATGGGTGCCAATGACAAAGAAGCAGCTTCGAGAGGACAGGACATGCACACGGCAGTGGCGGTTGGTGCAGGCAGGGCACTGACATAGGCTGCAGCCCTGAGAGCCTTGCAGGAGCATGAGAGTGTTTTGCTCTTCTGGCACTGGTAAAATGAATCACTCCAGTAAAGTTATATATCCATTTGTGTGTATATCTGGGAACAGGAAGAGGAGCTAGTAAATAAGACTGGATGTGTTATGGCTAGCTGTCTTTCGTTCCTTTTGATCACTTGAACACACACATGACTGCTTACTTTAGGCTATTAGACATGTTTGTTATACATAAGGATTCATGGACTTTCAGTTATGCTTTCTTCATTAACTTACTAGAATTATACTGTGTATTCGCTAAAATTCCGGGACTCTGCTTGATGGGGAATGAAGATAGTACTAAGTATCCAGGTGCTGGGTAAATGTACTGCTCTCTGCACTGTATTAATACAATGCTTCCATATATTAAAAGACAACACAAACTCACAGAAGATAAATGTGGGTAAGTAACACGATAAACAGAATGGTAAATCTAAGTATAAGCACATACATAAAGAAATTAATTTTTGTAACGTTATTATACATGTGTGACCAAAGCTGAAACACTTCCAGAGCAGCAATTTTCCATTGGAGGAAAAAAATTCTTCTATGGAGCTGTAACAACATAACAACCTCTACACCTTACTTGGAAGAGGAAAGTTTTATTAAAATATTGAAGGGCAAGTAATTTTATTCCATTAATTTCTAGAAATGCAGAAAACAACTAACTGTGGGCAAGTCCTGAGAACTGGCTCATCTCAGAGCTTGTTCAGAGAAATGATCTGACCTAATGTATTCACAGAAGGCTCACACTGAACATCACACTTGGTATTTAGCAAAATACAATTTTTAATGATAATCACTTAAGGTATAGAAAAAGGTAATAAAATGGGTGAAAGGAAAGGAAAAAAAATGAAGTCATTTTGCACATAAATCTCTTCTGCATAACTCTCTGTCAAGAGCTTTGACCAAGGGACAGCTTGGAGGGGGAACTGATCCCAGCAGGAACGCACTCTTCAGGAAATTAGACCAACGTATAGTCTTCCCCAGATGAGTGGAAAGTCCCATCTTAATGCATTATATTATTTACAAAGAGGCAAGAGCAACTGCTTGCAGGATCCTGGAAGCGCTCTTTGGGTTTTCTGTTATTAACAGCTGGTAGTTAAAGACAAGCAAACCTCAACACTCCAGATGAACTGAAGCGCTGGACTCAATTGCTCAGAAGACAGAGATTGTTGTGACTTGTCTAAACTCACCACATAACCTGGAAGAGCTGTGGACACACAGGTTCAGCAGATTTCCTGAAAACTTGTGCTAGGATATTTCGCTCAAAAACGTCAAGGGGAGCAAATCTTTTAGGGTCAAAAAGGGATGAAACCCAGAGTCTTCTATGGCCTTGCTTAATGCTCTCCTTATTGACTGGAGAAGAGGGTTGGTCAAAGGATCGTGGAAATTCCTTCTCATTGAGTTTCTGAAAGGTCAAATACTTATCCTCTGGATTTTCAGAAGGAAAACCTTCATGTTTTTCTGCAGGAGAGAGGTAAATTGGAGATGGGAGCGTTCCTACAACTAAAACATTAGTGTTTCATTAATTCTGGAAATAGACTGAGGCTTACATTTCCACTCTAAACATCCTGTTGATATCTGTGCCCCTTGCAGGCCCTTGGAGGTCCTGCTGCCTACCAGAGCCTCAGATGCAACCTTAGAGTCACAAACGTTGTGCGACCAAAAGTCAGTGCTTCGGTGGTCAGCACCTCACTGCCCAAGGCTCCCAACCCACAAATCAAGCCCTATCATAACAGATCTCCTTCAATTACTGCTCTCTCATGTTGGGCAGGATGATTGCCTGGAGAAGAGAAGGCTCCGGGGAGACCTAATTGTGACCTTTCAGTACCTAAAGGGGGCCTACAGGAAAGCTGGAGAGGGGCTGTTTACAAGGGCAGGGAGTGGTAGGACAAGGGGAAATGGGTTTAACTAAAAGAGAGGAGATTTAGATTTTAGGAAGAAATTCTTTGCTACGAGGGTGGTGAGGCAGTGGAACAAGTTGCCCAGAGAAGCTGTGGAGGGCCCATCCCTGGAAGTGTTCAAGGCCAGGTTGGATGGGGCTTTGAGCAGCCTGGTCTAGTGGAGGGTGTCCCTGCCCATGGCAGGGGGTTGGAACTGGATGATCTTTGAGGTCCCTTTCAACACTAACCATTTTATGATTGCCAAAATCACACCTAAACAGCCCAGTGCAGAACGTGGATTCAAGCCCCCTGGACCTACACATAGGAGCAATTTGGAGTGTTAAATATTATTTATCTTGAGCTTATCTTTCTGCCTTTTCTTACCTACATGCTTTCATTTTCAAAATCTAAGAAAATTGCAAATACAAAGACATCCCAGCCCCAGAAGCAGGGAACGTATGTGAGGTGTGCCTGTAGTGTGCTCCCCTTATGGGCACAGATTTGCCCACTGTCTCCTGCTGCAGGGGGGGCATGTGCAGGCGGTGGGGCTGATGCAGCCCATGAGCGTGAGCTGCCCCCAAATGCAGGCAGCAGCAGAGCTGTGCACAGGTCGCTTTCTTGCAAAGCTACCTGGTGATACAGTCAATGACCAAAGCGCGCTCATGGTGTCTGCCATAGGATGTGGCTTCATTGGCTTGGGAAATGCAGGAAAGTCAAGGGGGAGGGAGTTAATTCACAGAAATGCTTGCAAAGAGCGTGATTCATTTATTTATTCTCCTGTGAACACCCTAGCTGGATGACTAAGACAGATCTGCAGATTGATGACCCAGAAACAGTAGAGATAAATTTCATATGTAGGAGAAAGAAAAAATCGAGTTCAAAGCCATACGCAGACTGTTATTTTCCCAGGTTCAGTAGTTTACCTCACAGCCTGAGCTCTAGACAACACTGAGAATATAGCACAGAGACTTGCTCTGGGACGTTTTCTCTACCTCTTGCCCCTCTCAGGGTGGGGGAATTGAGATTAGTTGCACCTGTGACTTAAATTACCAGCAGATACGATCAGCATGGCTTCTGGATCCCTTAAAAGTGAGGGTCAGGGGAGCCCTTAGTCTTTTTCTTTCTTTTTCTGTTTCTTCCTTTTCCTGGTTCCAGTTTGGGCTGCTGAGCTGGGGGCTGCTGGTTTTGCTGCACCTTTTCCTTCCCTCAGGTAAGACATTTGCACTTGCAGGGTGTGGTGGGGTGGAAAGAAAAAGGAAGAAAGCGGCAGCTGAAGTAAGCTTGCTCTGGTAGCTTGGGCTACTGAGCTGCTTCTGGGGAGGCAGGAACCTGCTTCCTCCCTGATGGAGGATGGGCTTGCAAGGTAGGGTGCTGCAGTGATTTCTGAGGAGTTGAAAAATGACTGGGTGAGTGTAGGAGGACAAATGCTTCTTGGTTTTGCTTCAGTCTTGATAATGGGAAATGTTTTTGTAAACAGAAAGTGTCAAGGTGCAAAGCAAAGTGGGTGTGAAACACTCCAGTGCAGGCTAACTGCTGAAATTGTGGCTAATATCAACCTGGTGCGAAGCTAATGCAAAGGACCTGAGTATTATGTTTTAGGTGTTAGACCCTGGTGATATTCCTTGTGCAGCTGTATCTGCAGTGCAAGTGTTGGGCTTAGGCTGTTGTGCTGCTCTCAGCATTCCTTAGTGCTGGTGAAGTGTGTATGTAGGAGCTGGGGTGCTCTGGGTGCCTGTGGAAGCTGGGCTGCCTCATGCCAGCACCTTGCTGTAGAAATGTGTGGCAGGACTCTGCAGTGGGCAAGGTTCCCAGTCTGTGTATATGCAAGCTTGCAAGTATAAATGCACTCAGCCTCCTGGCTGAAAAGCTCCAAATATCTCTGTTTTCTGACCCTTCTCTAGTACCACTGGAGTTACTTTTTTTAAAAAGGTGCTTTTATTGAATGCAAATTATGTAGCGATAGGACAAGGAGTAATAGGTTTAAACTGAAAGAGGGAAGATTGGACGTTAGGAAGAAATACTTTACTGTGAGGGTAGTGAGGGAGTGGAACAGGTTGCCCAGAGAAGCTGTGGAGGCCCCATCCCTGGCAGTGTTCAAGGCCAGGCTGGATGGGGCTTTGGGCAACCTGGTCTAGTGGAGGATGTCCCTGCCCAGGGCAGGGGGGTTGGAACTAGGTGATCTTTGAGGTCCCTTCCAACCCAAACCATTCTATGACTTGAAAGCACCAAGCTTCAAGCAGTGTGTGAACCTGGCCCAAGACAAATCCCTTCTGAGTCCTCAGTCAAATAACCCCATTTGCAGGGGGTGGTGTGGGAAAGTTCTCCTCTTCTGATCACATTCCTGTCTAGCTACCTAGGCAGTATCTGACACAGAGGTTGCACACTGGCTATTACTAAAGGCCATTGGCTTAAATTCCAATACCCTTGTTTGATCCTTTAATGGCTGTAGCCATGAATTCTGGAGAGTTAAAAACCTTCTGTCTTCACCAATCTTATGCTCTTTGATTTGAGTATTTCCTCATTCCTGTACCATAGAATCATAGAATGCGTGGGTTGGAAGCAGCCTTAAAGATCATCTCGTTCCAACCCCCCTGCTGTGGGCAGGGATGCCACCCGCTAGATCAGGCTGGCCAGTGCCCCATCCAACCTGGCCTTGAACACTTCCAGTGATGGGGCCTCCACAGCTTCTCTGGGCAACCTGTTCCAGTGCCTCACCACCTCACAGCGAAGAATTCCTCATATAGAATCTAAATCTATCCTTTTTTAGTTTTAAACCATTGAGCCTTGTCCTATAATTATCTACCTGAGTAAAGAGTCCCTCTTTGTCCTTTTTCTAAGACCCTTTAAGTACTGAAAGGCCACAGTGAGGTCTCCCTGGAGCCTTCTCTTCTCCAGGCTGAACATCCCTAGTTCTCTCAACCTTTCTTCATAGGAGAGGTGCTCCAGCTCTCTGATCATCAATGTACCATGACATAGCCTGTAGATGTAGAGGTGAATGCGTCTTCCTTATTGTATGGTTTGCAATAGGAGAATCTTGCTTCTTTCGTGCCACTCTAAACAGGCTAGCCTCTGTAACCTACTAGCTGGCTTCCTCAGTTTCCCCACTGCCATTTTTGCCCTCTTCCAATCTTGACTTTGCTAGAGGCTGTATTCTGTGGGTACATCAGGCCTTTATTCCATGTGAGGTTCAAAATCCTTCACGTGGTCAAAATGACTGAAATGTGTGTGGTGTTTCCTCATGCTTTCTCTCTCCTAACTAGTTTTGCTTTGTAATTCTCATGGTCTACCACTGCGTGCCCACACTTCTATCACAAATGCCACAGGAAAGAAATATCCCACACCTAATGTTCTTTCTTGAAATGCTGAATTTTACCAGAGCTGAGAAATATTGTAGGTGAGTGACCTTTCCCTGGAGGTGGGCCATATCAAGGCCTTTTTCCTCAGTACATGGGAGAAAACCAGAGGAATGGGGACGAGTGGCTAAGATGTCTTTGCATGGAGTGGCAGTGTGTGAGGGGAACCCAGCACTCAAGTTTGATTGAATTAGTTGTTCAGGTATGCGGCAAAATTAAAATGGGGAGAGAGCAGAGAACCTGAAAGGATGTGTTTAGCTGCAAAAAAGGTCAAAAGAATGAGGTTTGGCAGAAGCAAAGATAATGGTACAAGGTCAAGTGGCATGCTGGAGCAATTGGATGAGAGGGAGGTAGAAATCAATGTCAATTTGGTGGGATCTGTAGTATCTCTGTGCAGCCTGCTGGGGTAAGTGTATGGTTAAGTGATGCTATAGGGTTTGCTCTCACTGCAGTAATAAACCCTAGAAATGCAGTGAAAATCACGTTTACACATATTGGGATGGAAGGTATACTTACATCATCCTTTCCGACACAGAGAATGCTCTCTGATAATATAACTGGTGGTGTATCTAAAAGAAACAGCAGAGAGAGCATCTTGCATAGCATAGGAATGAGCCACAGTACAGGAGGGGAATGTTTTGATCCTTGATCTGTGGGAGTGTGTTCCAGTCCACAGAGACCTGAGTGGGGGCTGGACTGCAAGTGCCCTCCTTCCTGAGAAAGTGCATCATGTTTCTTAGCTAACCAGCTCCTTCCTCCTTTCACCCTGATGAATTTCTCGTGCAAAGTTGAAAAGTTCAGTGGGGTGGATGGAGCCAGATCCCCTCCAGAAGGCTGTACAGCTTGGTAACTGGATGAGGTGAGACATGTAGGTTTAAGCTCCCGTAAAGAGTTGAACCTGACTTACTGCATCACTTCACAGTGTTTTAAGTGCTCAGTGAGTTATAATGCCCCCCCTCCCTCCAACCATGCTATCCAAGAGTACTTTTATTGCCTCAAACTCTTGCACACCCAATAGACCAATTCGGTGAAATCAGGGACATGAGCCAAATGACTTGGTGGTTTCAGGCCTGGAGAGGTGTAGATTGCTGAGGGAACTCATGACTGATGATGTGCTCTAAATGCCATGACTAGAAAAAAATTAGAAGAAATCCTAAATCATGTGTGTATTTCTAATATGTTACCTCTTACTCTCCTGCTTTGTTGTTTCTTCTACTCTATACTGGGAGGACTGTACCTCACAGGGGACTAGAGAGTTATTACTGGCTGGTTGAATCGCAGAATGGCAGGCGTTGGCAGGGACCTCTGGAGATCAGCTAGTCCAACCCCCCTGCTAAAGCAGGATCACCTAAAGCGGGTTGCACAGGATTGTGTCCAGGTGGGTTTTGAATATCTCCACAGGAGGGAACTGCACAGCCTCTCTGGGCAGCCTGTTTCAGTGTTCTGTCAACCTCATGCTGAAGTTTTTCCTCATATTGAGATGGAACGTCCCGTGTCCCAGTTTGTGCCCGTTGCCCCTTGTCCTGTCACTGGGCACCACTGAGAAGAGTCTGTGCATTCAACAAATTGTTGAATGAGGGTGTGGATTTCTGATCCGTGACTCAGAAGAACCTTTCTGAATGCTGGAGATTCCTCTTTCAAGTTCCTGCAGTACACATCAATGTAGTCAATGAAATATAAATTCAATGTCATCATCCTCCTATTGAAAAGCAATGCAGGACTGCAGTCCCACCACTGTGAAAAGCAGGGAGGAGCTGTGTAAAGTGTGCTGCCAAGTAGCTGTTTTGGGCTGTTCTGGACTGCCTGGGGACATTGATACTGAATGTGTGGGCTGGTGGGGTCACCTTGCTGGGAAACCTCCCTATTTCACATGTGAGGAGCACTGGGTGTTGCTGTGTAGGTGGAAGCTGAGACATGGTGGCATGAGGAGCAAAGCAGTCTTCAGAAGAAACCACAAAGACAAAATACTCTTTGCAAGCTTTCCCATGGGCTTCTCCTGTTTGGGGAGAATGACATAGGTCAGGCTAATTGGGGGAACAGAAAATTTAGTATGGATTTCCTTGCACGGAGGGCATGGGGCCTGTTTCGTGCATCTATACTGGTGTAAACTGTGAGTCAGCAGAGTCACTCCTGATTTGTATACGGTGAAATGTTAGCAGGATCCTATCCAGTGTCCTTAGCACCCTGTGCTTCCACGACCTTTTCCTCATTATGCGTGAGGCTGCTCTGAGATGTGTTCTAGGTCTTCATGAGCTCTCATTTAACTTGTGATTGAGTACACGTTTGTCCTGGTGTGGGATTTTGCCTTCGCTGTGTTCAATCACCTTGGACTGCTCTGAGGCCTCCATCCAGGTATCTCTGCAGTCTACACAGCAAAAACTGAGCAGCTTCATCAATGGTGCCCCACTATGTGCGTGTGTTTACACATACATGCATCGTCTTTCTTTCCAGCTCCTTCTCTCCCTCCTCTTTTTCCGTTTGGTTCTGCTTTGCATTTTATTTACAATGTGTTGTCCTGTTGTGAGTATTGCTCATGCATATTGAGTTAAGGTTCCCTGAGGAGTCTGTCTGGCACTGAAAAATTAAAATAAATTTTTTTTTGTTTTTCACACTCTCAAAGCCATCTATTATAAGCTAGGGGTTTTGCTCCAGGGTAGTAGGATGCTGGGAAGAGCTGAAATATGGGACTGCTGAGAATCATTTAGCATAAAAACTGCACTAGTACCCAACTGTGTGCTGATTACCACCACCACCCCACCACCCCCCCAAAGGCAGATGTGTTTACAGTTTAGGTCACAAGTGAAATAGACATGTTGAATCTCATTCTAACATGCCACTCTTGCGGACTTTCTTCTCCACCTCAGTGCTTTCCTCTGGATGTATGAAGTGTCCTGTTTAAGAGCTGGGCAAAATATGCCTAGAAATAGCAGCTTTCTCCCTTTCCCTCCCTCCAAAAAATAAAGGGATTTTCTTGCAGAAAATTTATTTCAAAGTTTCAGTTTGGTGGATGGCAACAAGGGGACCTTGGTGCTAATCACAGTGAGGAAGGTTCTATCTCATCTTAAATGTACAAGTTGGACTTACTATACATAAAGAATCGGAGTTTGTCCTCTCTGCTTGCTGGAGAGATCTGAGAGATGTCTTGCACATCCTGGGCATGTGACTTTTTCTCTAAGTGTTCCTACAACACTGGTTTTCTTCCACACTTGCATGATTCACACATTGAGTTGAAGAATCCACTCTGAGTCTGATCATGAGGTGATATAAATAGTTAAAGAAAATAGCAGCCTTTCTGCTGTTGAATTCCTTTGCACATCCCAAGGATATGGCAAAGGTTAAATAACCTGCTAGTCTGGAGGTAAGCAGCTTTTGGGGTTTGTTTGGATTCAAGAAAGGAATGAAGTTAGGAAGCCTCACCAGGTGAGGCTGCTGTATGTGACCAAAGGCTTTGTCTTTTGTGGCCTCCAATCCTCTCCTACCATCCCCAAGATTCACTTTCTGTCCTTGGTTAACGCTACGCTTTAGCTAGGAGAAGAGATCCCAGCCTTACTGCAGAGCGCCCAGCTCTGTGGCACCTCAGCCTTAATGGCAGGAAAGGGAAGAAGACTGTGGGAGGTACTGCCTTCCCTTCCCCTGTGTCCAGTTCTTCTACCCAAAACTGCACCCTTATTCTGGCTCATGGCTTGGTATGACCACTCACCCTTTCCTCCACAGGACACATTATACACCCTTGTAAAACAACTTGATAGCTTTGTGGTACAAAAATGTGCAAAAGAATGCATTAAAGAATACCAAAGGGCATTCTTTAATGTAAGGCTGTAAATGTACACAGCGTCCATCCCACCTGACCTCTTATTTTCTCTATTCCTCTTGTGGACACTTGCACAGCATCGGGGAAAATTGAATCCATGTCCTTTTTGAAACAGAATCCTGTTCCAGATATTTAGTTTTGGGGAAGACGAAGCTCTGCCTCCCTGTGGGGAAACAGGCTGAGCTAACCGTGTAGTGCAGGATGGGGTTATGTCAGCATATCGGATGATAACTGTTCAACGGGGCTTCCGTGTTGCTGCAGCCATCAGACATGAGCATGCATGCGCCCAAGGCTCTGCTGCCATTGCAAAGCCTCGTGTAACAAGCCCTGAGCTTGTGTAACAACAGGGAATGCCTCTTCCTCCGACAGCCAGGTAAGCCCATACCCTAATGCACAGCTGTGGCAACTGCTTTGCTGCCACGGATGTGGGGACATCACCTGGTTTTCTGCTGGCCAGGCAGCTCTTGGGCTGCAAAAAGTATCTAAAACCATCACCTGTTCTCCTCATTGCCGTAAAGTCACTTGTGCATAGTTGAAGTAAACTTATTTGGTCTGGATTTCATTCCACTTTGCAGCTACAGGAAGAGTCACAAACTACTTGAGTTACTTACGGTAACGGGATAAGTTTTCATGGCACACATTTGGGTGTGTTCTTGTCACATGTGATTGCTACCGGTGCAGGAGGTGCTGGATCCCCCCTGTCTGCACCTGACCCTTCCAGTTGGAGCCAGGCTGTACGCAGCGCTTCCAAGCGACGTGTTTCGCACCAGGCAACAAGTCCAATAAGCCTCTGAAATCTGCTAGGTGCAAGCAGATTGTATGTGGGGCCAGGGTTCGGGTTTTCTGTCTCTTTGTGCAGCTGCTGGTGGAGTGTGTTTCCCAAGCCCCCATCTGCAGCCCTGTTTATTTTCCCCTCTTCTAAACCTTTTCTTTACAGGGCAAGATGGAGAACAATGGGGAGCAATGGTCTGAAACTGAGCAAAGCAGGGGAGAAACTAGGCTAGACGTCAGTAGTGGTTTCATAACTGATGGAAATGAGTATGGGAGCCTTTGACCCTGGGAAGAGGCTGAATCTCTTTCATCAGATTCAAATGAGGCAATGCAAAGGGGGAGGAGGAGGATTCTATTAAAATTAGAGGAGAGGAAAAAAAAGGATTTGCAGGCATGACTTGGGCTGGAGGAACTCTCACAATCTGTTAACTCAGTACAGATTGAAGACTTGATTATAAGGTATTTCCTGTTAGAGAGGCTTCAGCATCTTGTCTTCCTTACTCACATGTACAAGGTCAAACAAAGGGACTGATTTATTAGAACCTCAGGTGCTGCATTAACCTCTGGGGGG